>APFE030939505.1:142925-160098 GCA_000404065.3 Pinus taeda | reverse complement strand
ACCATTTTGACATATTCATAAATTAAAAATTATAAAAATAAAAATAATAAGATAATATATATAATAATATATATAAAATCCAACTTAGATTCATCTTAATTTTGGATCTAACCAGCATTGGGATCAAACTTCTTGATATGCAAACATCTTTTAGAGTGAAAAGAGATTTGATCCATCTGGATGCTTGGTAGAATATGAATTAAGATAAATCTAAACTACTATATCATATATGAAAATAATCAAAATTTCATTAAAATGATTTAAAAATAAAAATAAAAATCTCTTCCTTCAAAATGATAAAGATGTGTATTATAGTTCTTTCCTTAGAACTTGTTATTCATGGTTGACCATCCATTAATTAACCTTTTATTATGGATATTTTTTTATTATTCAATGGTATACCTAGGGTAACTATTTAAATTACTTTTATAACAAGTTCAGAGCATTATTATAGAGCTCTCACATAATGTAATCATTTGGATTTTTATAAGAAGGAAAATTTGTTCTATATTTTTGTTTTTTTGCGAAAATTCTAGTGATACAATTTTTGGTAAGATTATTATTTTTCATTGTTGAAATGTGATTTTGAATGCATAAACAAATTAATAGCCGTGAGAAATTTTAGGACCTTTACTATGTATAGATTTAACAATTCAAATCTACCATTCTAATAATTTTTTGCTAGATTTCAAGCAAAACTCATCACAAAATATACTTAGGAAAAGGCTGAAAGGTAGAATATTTAAATTATGCTTCTTGAATAAAGTTTTAGAACTGAGTAGCCAACTATTCTAAGTTTAGGCTTTTTCCATGAGAATTTAGTGATTTAATTTTTGGCAAAATTACTTTCTTTCTTTCTTTCTTTTTTAATTTATTTAAAATGTTTTTTTGAATGGATATATGAATTTAACACCTTGAAAAACCTTGGAGACACTCAAATTGTGTAAACTATATAACTCAAACTTAGTGATTCTAATAATTATGTAAATTTAACATTATAAAAAAATTATATATATATATATATATATATATATATATATATATATATATTAATATATATATATATATAACTTTTTAAACATTTTATAACACTCTACCATAATGTATTTTACAATTTTAAGATTTTTCAAAACCTTCACATAAATTTCATCATATAAGAATGAACAAATACCATGGATTACTTTATATTATGAGCATATAAATTATCAATTACAAATTTACTAATAATTGAATCAAAATAAAAATACCATGGATTACTTTATATTATGAGCATATAAATTATCAATTACAAATTTACTAATAATTGAATCAAAATAATAATTTTTAGAACATTAAATGTACAAATTTACTAATAATTGAATCAAAATAATATGTTTTAAGACATTAAATTTCATTTAATATAAGTTAAGAAGAAAAATTGACAATTATAAATTTTTGATAAATTTTTTAGGATTAATCACATCATGAGTTTTTGGCCGACGTTTCGAACCATCTATTATCATTAGGACAAAGGTGAAAAAAACAGTGAGCCAAAATGTTTAAATAACAAGGATGCATCTCTTCCAGAGTTAGCCCTTAGGAAATAGCTTAACATGGGCTAAAACCGGAATCACAGATGCATCCCTACAGGTTTCAGAAAAGTAAGATCTATTTTTTCTTTGAAACCTGCAAACGAGCTCGTTCAAATTGATTAACTTTCTCAACCATTTCCCTTCCGTGTAGGGTTATAATGCTTGATTTTAGACTTTTGTGATCCATACTGATTTTGATAAATTCTTTCGGATTAATCACATCATGAGTTTTTGGTCGACGTTTAGAACCATCTAATGTGGTTTATTATCAGGACAAAGGTTCCATGTAAGGTTATAATGCTTGATTTTAGACTTTTGTGATCCATCTTGATTTTGATAAATTATTTCGGATTAATCACATCATGAGTTGTGGTTTATTATCAGGACAAAGGTGAAAAAATCAGCGAGTCAAAATGTTTAAATAGCAAGGATGCATCTATTCCAGAGTTAGCCGTTAGGAAATAGCTTAATATTGGTGAAAACTGGAATCACCGATGCATCCCTACAGCATTTCAGAAAAGTAAGATCTGACTGCAAACGAGCTCGCTCAAATTGATGAACTTTCTCAACCATTTCCCTTTCGTATAGAGTTACAATGCTTGATTTTAGACTTTTGTAATCCACACTAATTTTGATAAATTCTTTTAAATTAAATTATAATTTATAGTTTATTTTTATATATATATATTTATATTTCTTTTTAATTTATACATTAATTTGATTTTTATAAATCAAATTTGATACCATTAAATTATTAATTATTAATATAAATAGTGTTAATATGTATATTTGTTTTAATTTTTATATAAAATTTGGTTTTTATAAATCAAATTTGATAGCATTAATTATTAAATATAAATAGTATTAATATGTATTTTTAATTATCTATATATATTTGACGGATGTAATTTTATTTTATTATTAAATAAAAAAATTAAAATAAATTATAATAAAAATAATAACCATTTAAAGTCCTGAAACAACACTAATTTAGTCTGTGAGATTTTTTCGTTTGTGAAAAAAAGATTCATAGTTAAAAATTTAGCTATTGAAATTTATAAAATTATCCCTTCATTGTAATTAAAAAAACAAAAACAAATTATGATTAATCTTAATTGAAATTTATAAAATTATCTACTCACTGTAATTTAAAAAAAAAAAAAAAATTATGATTGATTTTAATAAATTTATTATTAATCATCTTGGACTAATATACTTGGAAAGAGTAATTGCAAGTCTAATATTGATTGAAGAGATTGTCACTTGTGACATTGCTTAAAGAGACATGTGATATCTAATCAAAACTAATATATAAAGTTTTCCAAAATATAAGTATTTGTAATTTGCAAATAACCTCTTAACCATTACAACAACACTCGTAATATTTATAAAAAATTAAACAAAATAAATTTAATAAATACGAAAAAGAAAACAAATAAATCAAATATTTTATTTCAACATGTACACTTTAATATAAATATTTTAATTATCAGAATTTAAATTTATATTGTCAATAATTTCTCTAATCATAAGACCATCATGATAAACTCTTTGTTTGTAAAGTTATTTGGAAGCATGCTATAAAACAAAATTAGCAAGTGAGCAGAACAAAGAGATAAGAATGCTAAAAGGCAAGCAGGTTTTAGACCTAAACATTCCATAGTTGATCATTGTATAACTTTAAGGCACATCGTTGAAAAAGTTTGGGAGAAAAAAAAGAAGTCATCTTTTGTTGCTTTGTTGATTTCAGAAAAGTGTTTGACTCGGTTCCTAGGGATTAGCTTTGGCACATAATGGAGGAACTTGAGGTTCCTAAACTTTTAAGAGCAGTTGTGCATAGGCTGTATGAAGAGGTGAAAGTCAAAATTAGAACTTCAGCAGGCATTTCTGAAAGTTTCAGAAGCGATATCGAGGTCAAGCAAGGTTGCTCACTATCTCCTACCCTTTTTGGTTTATATATCGACAAGCTTGAGGAGTGGTTAAATTCGCAAGGGGGTGATGGTATCTATTTGGGCAAGTTTGTTATAAGGCTTTTTTTGTATGCAGATGACCTTATTCTGATTGTTAAATCGACTCTTGGTTTGCAAGAACATTTACTATCCCTTGAGCATTTTTGTAGAAGTTTGGGGATGCAAGTAAATATCAACAAAATGAAAGTAGTGGTTTTCTCTAAGAAAAGAAAACATAACCAACATAAGTTCTACTTTGAAGACAACATTCTGAAAGAAGTTGCGGATTACAAATATCTCGGAATTGACTTCAACAAAATCTAATCTGGAATGGTTGTAGAAAGAAAAGAACTTTGGGGGGTTGGAAAGAATTTTATGTTTTTCAAAATAGGTGTAGAGAGGCAGAGTTATGGGACTGAAAACCACTCAAACTCTTTTTGGACTTCTAGTGATTTCGGTGATTCTCTATGGTTGTGAACTATGGGCCACAAGTATATCCGACATGCAGTGGAGACAAAATGAGAAAATTCAGAAGCATTTGATTACAAACAAATTCAAGATTAAAAGTGCAGTTCCTTATGCTATCTTGTTAAGTGAAAGAGGGACTGCTCCTATTGAAGCAATTGCTATGGTGCGAGTCATAAGGTATTTAAAAAAAATTGAGCAAATGGAAGGAGGGTAGATGGCCTAAGGTTGTCTTTAATGACAGATTGTGCAAAAGAAAAAATACTTGAATGCAGCAAAATAACAAATGGTTTAGTAAATGGGGTATTTGCTTGAACGCGTGTCCCATAAACAACAAAGAGATAAAAACTTTTGTTATGGAAAAGTTCCACAAACGTACTTGGGATAAGGAGCTAGGAAGAAAGAAAAAGTATTATATTGAAGTGTTTAATCCCACTCATAGTCATCAACCAAAAGCATACATAGAGGTCAATATCTTTTGGAGAGCCAAAATTCTTATTACTCAATTAAGGACTAATTCTCATCAACTTCGTTGTGAAACAGGGCACTAGAAAAGGCCAAAAGAAGTGTGGGAGCAAAGAGTATGCATTTTTTGTTCTTCCAGAAAAGTGGAAACAGAAAAACATTTCATTTTAGAATGTGAGGCCTCCAAAGACAACAAGGAAAATTATGCAAATATGATGGCAGCTAGCTCTTGGGATAATCTATTTAGTGAGGGGTTTGTCGAGAGTTGGGAGCATTTATTTGAAGCTTCACAGAAAAAGGGTCGAATACATCAAGCAGATGAAGAACAACCTGTCCCATAGGTTATCTTTAGCCTCGTGGACGTTAAAATAATTTCTTTCTTTCTTTCTGAATTATTTTATTTTAAATTATGAACTGGTTAAAGTACATCCATAAATGTAATGTGAAATGATAGAATCGTAATGGTCCAAAAAGCTAATGATTAAACATTTTACATCAATTGATTGGTAGGATATTGGTGTTTGAAGTGTCTAGAAATATAGAGGGGAACTTTTAATGTGACTATCATGTCATAAGTGTTAATTATTAATTATTTTGTTTGTTAGTTGTTACTTATAGCAATTGCATTTTTTGGTGCAAAGGAATGTTGAAAACTTAAGAAGTTATTTGTTTATCTTAATTCTTTCTACCAATTGACCTCCTGAGATCTCGACTGATACCTGTAGGGATATTCTCATTGGAAACTGAAGACTAGCTTTCAAAGACTCAGAAACGGATTTCTTATGGGGTTGCCTCCCTTCCTACCTCCTGCAAGCTTCTTTGCTTTGGAACTCGCCTCCATTACTAATAAATTAAGGGCACTACACGCGAAAACTTAAGTTGTGATCACTAAAATCCCTGAGATATTGTAACCCCCTTGTTGGTTCCTATTATGCTATCCTTTAGCTACAAGACAACTACATTAATGTGTGGAGAAGAGCTTGGTAGGTGAGTTTGGCAGGTGGATACCTTTGCTCCTTCGAAGTCTCCCAGGGCTGGCAATCGTGGGGTATGTAATGGTGGCAGGCCTTCTCGTCTCTCCTTCTGCGGTTTGTGCAAGCAAATCTTCGGAGTACCTATCGAGTGATGCTTCAGAAGAGCAATGTTGGTTGCTCGCCCAACGGGAAGCACATGATTGTAGGTATATAGAGTGATGGCTTCGACTTCAGATAACAGAAGCCATGTCACAACGTTCGACTATGATTTGATTATCATCGAAGCAAGGCAAAACGGGGTGACACATAACACTGAATCTATAAAAAAAACTTTATAAAAATATCTCCCACTGCAACGAGTTCATAACAAAAATTGAATGGCAATACCTCAAAATAATAAATTGAGAGGTATGTGGTGAAAACAATACCCCTCATGAATTTTAATTTTACATTATTAAACATATGCAATACAATTAAGTCTAGTACAACCTTCCCCATACAATGAAACTCTCTCCAACTAAAATTGATGTGTTGCCCATCAAATTTCTACAATCTACAGGCAAGTGAACCTTTCACAAAATTTTGCAGTTGCATTCACAAGTACACCCACACCCTATGGAGATGGAAACTTGTCTCTGTTTTTCTAAGCTACCCCTTATCTACTAAACATGACTTGTGCTCTGTCATGTTTATGATATTCAAGACTCAGAAGTCATTTGTGCATAAATTCTCATTGCACATGAGCTTCTACTTCAAAATATTCATAATACAACATTAAAAACTAAATCCAATTCAAAACTAATTCCAAATACAATTCAAGGGTTACACTGTGCTTTTCATTCCACATTAGTACTCTGCTTTGGATACCTGTGCAAACTAGACAAAAAAGAAACAAGAATCCTAATTCCAATAGCTCGCCATTACCTATCAAGAAAAAAATATGAACCCTTAAGTGGTCTTCAGATCGTCAAATATGGATGTCGTTGACCAAATGTCGCCACTATTAATAGGCGAAACTCGATCATTATGCTGAGTAGTATAGCTGCAAGGATCCTTTGGCTCGACCTTCAATGTCAGGGAAATTTTCTTCTTCTTGGCATCCCCGCGCCCAAAAACCACCGCCTCCCCATTCTTGAGAGCCAGAGTAGGTGGTAACCCGCCCAAGCGCCTACAACTACAATTTCCCCTGCAAAATAACTTGAAGTAGAAACATACAGAGTTGACTTCGACGATGGTGGCAAGCAAAGAAAATCGCAAACGAATCTTTGAACGCAGCGCTTGGTTTTCTTTAAAGAAGACACAAGCCTCTGAACATATGGCGTCGATTTCCCCTGCTCGCGCTTGGCGAGCTTCAAATCTCCAACCTATGCTTTGCGATAACAATGTGACGTGTCGATTTTTAATTAGTCGAAGGAGGACATAAATGAGGCTCTCTCATTGGTTGGAGTTAACAATGTTTGGACATAGAAAGCCCATAAAGAAAAATGCCTTCTACTTGATTAATTATTTGTTTTGGTTAGTTGTTACTTATTAATTATTCTGTTTGTTTCTTAGTTGTTACTGATATTATTTTTAATTTATTTTAGAATTTTGTTTTTTTATTCGTTTTTTACAAATATGAGTAGATATTCTTTTAAAATTTATGTTTGGAAGCAATAATTATTTGAAGTGGGGTATATGATTGCTATTGAGATCTAATCCTCTATAGAGGAATTTACTAATATCACCAAAATCTTAACTAGAGGAGTTACTAAAATTGTTTGTTCGAAGGAGAAGTTTACAAAATTGGCCCAACAAGAAAACACATTTACAACGAGAATACATTAGAAAAATGAGTGGGATTCCTTGTCCAAAGGCTTGTTGAGGTCTAGTAGAGTTTTGCATGCATGCCTACTAGAGGCGCTTGATTCTGAACAATGGTTTTTCATTGTACAGAGTTGAGCTTACACGGTCTTGATTCGCTAATGAAGGGCATCCACTTCATCATCCTGATGTGCAAATTTTCTTTTTTATATTGTATATTTTCTCCATCAGATTGATGATTGTTTGCATTTGTTCTTGCAGCTTCAAATTAGTATCCATTGTATCCAATTGCAGGGACTCAGTCCGTTGAGTGCAGTTCAAACACCTATTTTATCCTATTGCGAGCCTTCATTGCAACCGAAAGGAGAAGAGGATTACTAATAAACTTTAAATGCCCACTGACAAAACCACTTCAGAATGAGAGGAGGACAAACTAAGAGTGACTCTGGAGCAACAATGGCATAAAATAGGGACAAAGCACCCATAATTCGAGTAACACAAATGAAAGAAAAGAACACTCTCTGATTTCCAAGGGACTGAACACCAACTAAGGTATGCAAGGCCTTCGGAGTGTTCAATGTTTAATGCCATGGTGGCTCACAGGACTCCAAACACCAGGAAAGAATCCACAGAAAGGAATAGATCAAATGTTGAAACCCAGAGAAAATGTAAATTGCAAGGGGGAATACAAGGACGCACAGAGGGGGAATTAACTGACAATTTTCAATACAAACCAAGATTGATGGACAGAAGAGAAAATGCTACCTGAAGAGAATGAAGCTCGATAGGGGAGTCTGCATCCAATAGAAGAATTATGAATTACCTAAAGTCAAATGGTCTACCTAAAACCCCCTTGTGATTGGAACGCTCCAAGTCCAGTATAGTGAGCTTCTTGAAGGAGACAAGGTGACTAACATAAAGCTTTTACAAAGCAACACATAATTCATACCCCACTAATGGAAATGGGACTGGGGATGGCTCAAAGGAGGAAATCCATGAACGTTGGGATGACTGAGAGGCATAAATTTAAGCAGTAGTGGAGGCCATTCCCATGCTTCTCCATTAATTATACCATTACTCTGAATAATTTTGTGAGCCATTGTAACCATTACCAAATGTGATGAGAGGTCCTTGTCAAGTGATGGTCATTGTCAGTTCTTTGTACTCTCTGCATGTGGAGAATTGACATTACATTAGTTGCATGCGACCCTTCTACAGGGCTTGCCACAACACCCAACCGAATGCGCTCACCCTTTCTTATCAGAATTCAAAAAAATGTTACAAACTTTAAGTATAAGTGGTGGATCATGACATTATACGAAGGAGATGGGGGAAGGTGTCACGAGATGCCATCTCCTCCCAGAAATTCCATTAATATCAATTTTCCCATCATTGAGTAGACAAGGTAGATTGGCTTCACTATTTGCCTCTATGTTTTGATGCCTTAGCACATGGTAGAAGGATTTTTGTTGGAAGTCACCCAAGATTCGTGAAACACTTTGAAGCAAAATCTTGAGATGCTTTTCTTTCGGCCAAGAACTTTTTTGAAGATGTTGGATCGTAGTGAGAGAGTCCTCTAGGACCATGATATTTGGTAGATTCATATTGCTTTGCTTAATTGTTAGTCACTAAACTCAATCCCCCACAGTATCGAGTCACAAGTATTCCATCAGAATTAAATGAAACCCCTCCCACGCTTGCCACCCATTCCATTTTATAATTTATTAATAATAGTTAAAAAAAAATGGTTAGTGATGTTATTTATAATTCATTTTTTATAAAAAAAAAATATCAAATTATGATTTATAATGTGATGATAAACATTATGTATCCATCAATATCATATAAATTATCTCTCAGATATATATTCATACATATTAAGATAATATATATTTTTAAATATTGGTTAATTAATTTAATTTTTAATTGATCATTATAATTTGTATATTATGAGTAATTGTAAGTTGACTTGCTTCTTAGTGGTCATTAATGTGGTAGGTACAGGGTAATCCTTATTTCCCAAGGGAACAACATAACTTTCCTATGCATAGGGGCTAGAAATCTCAGCTAATAACTAAGTTGAAATGTATACCTTGCTTCAAGGATTGTGTATGACATTTGTTATCAAATTTAGTATCTCAGATTGGTGGGAGACTCGAGCATAATCATTCAAACGATGAACAAGAAATCCTTTCCGACTGATTATAGACTTGCTTCCATATTGGTCCAAGCCCAAGAAGAGGTTACTAAATTTCAAAAAATATCCTTCTACGAAGTCTCGACGGAAAATAATCACTAGGCAAAATCACTTGCAAAGGATGTCATTCATTTAAAAACCAAGAATCTTAAGGTAAATGGTTCATTAATTTTTCAAATCATACCTTAATCAATCCCCATGCAATTAATGGTAAGTACCAATGATTTAATAAACCACATGTCAATCATGTGTCGAGCCCATTACTAAAGCAAGGTATTAAACATGTCGAGACCCAAGCTCCCTTTTCACATGCTCAAGCTCGTGTTGATCTAAGAATTTGAAGGTTGGATTGGTTTAATCCCAAATGAGATTATGGAAAGTTGTTGTGTGAGTTACTGAAAGCTCCATGGGAAGCCTCCTCACTTGGTTAGTCTTCACCTATATAGGAAAATTGGAGTATTCAAGGTGGTTTCACTCTCCAGTCTAGTGAATTTGAAGTGGGATGATTCTTTCATAAGGTTGTTTTTCCTCAAAGGTTTCAAGTCAATGGAGCCTTTATTCTTGCAAACTATGTATGCATGGGATTCTAATTTTCTTGGTTTGGTTCACCTTGATTTGATTAGAAAAATATTTTTAAACTAATGATGTTGTCTCTTCGGATATGTTGCTACACTATCCAAAATTCCTAAGTAGTTCTCTTGGAAATTAAAAGTCGCTCTCCAATCTAGGTGTCACGGTTTTTTGTTTTCTTTTCCCTAAGCCCTTTGTTGGTTCCTTAAAGAAAGTCTTGGATTTGGATTTGTGGCTATATTGACTTGTTGGGTCTCAATATTCCTTTTTGGATTAGCTCTTTATATCTGCACTAACATCCATGGATTATACAGAATTGCAAGAAATTATGAGGATTCTTCAATTCCATGAAGAAATGATCCAAAGCACTAGAACCTCTATATTTTATATTACATCTAAAGTTCATAATAGTGAATAGCAGTTAATCTGTTAATTTTAGGTATGTTCTATGTTGAGAGCAATTTACTTCAATTTTTCATATTAACTCAATATCAATTCCAAATTAGCAATCACATTTAGCATGGTATTAAAAAGCAGATAGAACATAAACATAAATCGCAGAAAACAAGCCAAGACAAGAGAACACAAGATGTGGCGCCAACCAGGGACAAACCCCAATGTGAGGAAACCCTTGATTAATTCTTCTTATGTTCTTCAATAGTTTAGTAGAGAAAGAGATAGTACATATACATCAGAAGTCAACATTTTGACTTGGCACAATAAGAGCAGAGATCTTCACTAAGAAGATAACACATGAGGTAGTTGATCTAAACTCAGGTGAAGGCATATTGCTTCAACTGATTCTCCAAGGTGATTCCATCACCATGCTGCACTCATCACTGTGTTGCACCTCACCATCATGTTGCACCCATCACTGTGTTGCACCCAATCAATGAGTTGCTATCATCATTGTGCTGCTCCCATCATAGAGCTGCACCCAATCATTACAATGTTGCATCATCACTGCCATGTTGCACTAGGTTGTACCCTTCATAGCACTATGTTGCACCCATCATACTCTGCATGCATACTGTAATACATCATGTTGCACCCATCATACTATGTTGCATTATTCCCATGGAACAACCTTAGCAGCTTGTTATGGCTTGCAGCCTAGCAAAGCAGCTGGATGTAGCAATCTATTCTTCCAACAGGGCTCATTCATGCAGTGATCCATTCAACCTTCAAACAGCAACCACATAGATTCTCTTCATTAGATACTTATGCTTAGCATATCATACCACAACATAACCATGTTGTTACCTACATCAAGTGGCTAGATGACTATGTAAGACTTCTTTCAGGACAACAACCAATTGCTTTCCTCCTGAAAACAACGAGTAACAACTACCTCCTCAATTGAGGATTAAGGCCTCTAATGACTGCGCCCTAATGCACATTTACATGTTGTTGTTTGGAGCCACCTTGAGCTGCCTATAGCACCCTCCTTAACTGCGGCTTAGTTCCCTTCATGGACTGTGTATTGATTGTGTCTAGGGCACTAGCTTGTGACACATAAGACTACGGTTAGGGCATACTTGAACCGTCTTCCTTTTGACTACGTCTAGGGGTAGTTAAGGGCTCCTCTACCCAACGTGAAAGGATCCTACATCATGTTGCATAAAACCTTCATTTTAGGGCAACATAAAGGCTTCTAGTGACTACGGTTTAGATAACATCTCCTTGGTGTGTAGACAGGTCCCCTCTGTTGCATAAACTCCCTTTAGACCTGCGGCTAGGGCATAACATGATCCTCATATCTCAATGTCTAGAAGTCTTTACTTAGGACACACTTCCTTGTTGTGATATCACCTTCTTCCTTGACTGTGTTAGGGCTTCTGCTTTCATGGTTGTGTTAGATGACCCAAAAATAATTTATTATCATAGGTTATAAAATTGAAATAAAATAATTATTAATTTAAGAAATTAAATTAATAATTATTATTCTAGAATGATTAATTAATTAATGGAGACAGTTAGAAATTAGTATATTGTTGTAACAAGATATGGCTCTCCAAATGTGTCGTATCTTAGGCTCTATTTTAGGAGATTAGTTAGCTAGTTGGTTTGAATAGCATTTAATGTAAATGGACACTTGTTATTTAATAAGTGATCCATAATTAGAGGTAGTTAGGACATGGAGCTTATAAATAGCTCATTGCAAGAGTGTTTGGTTGTTCGGGTGTAAGCTCTTGCAAATCAATTATGCAATTATTTTTTTCTGATTAATAAAATTATGTGTCTGAGGACACTTCTGCCATTATTGTGGTATCAGAGCTATGGTAATGATGCAATTGATTTGAGAAGGAGATTCCAGCAGTTGATGTGAGGAGGAGATTCCAGCTCTACAAATTTTTGGAAAACTCTATTAAATTGGTCAGCATATGATTGGTATGGAATTTGCCAAGTTTTTTGTTTTAAAAGAACAGAAATTTTATTATTGATTTTAGATTTGTAAATTCTAAAATCATTTTTATTATCAAAATATGCAAAATCTGTTTTGGCTTCAACTGAAAAACTAAAGGCTGTTTTTTATTACTCTGGAACGATCATACTCTGTTTGAGGAGGTGAGGCACCTGTTATATGTATCCGAAGAAGAAGGCGTTTCAAGATTGTCCTAAGGTTTATTTATTTGTTTCCACTTTTACTTTGAGCTGATCGTTTCGTTCCTCGGACGACCACATATACTCCTCTCTGCGGAGATGGTATTCTGAACTGTAGGTACACAAAAGTCTTCCCATACAAAAGAAGGTATCCATGGCGATTTTGTTTTGATAACTCTGACATCCGACTTTTCTCTCATGAGAGTTTCATCCGATATACCCATGTTCTTGTGCTTACCTTTCATAGATTGAATTATGTCCAACAAAGCCACAAATTCCTCGAATCTATCTTCAGTACTCTCTAATGTTGTGCGCTGGCTTTCGGCCTCATGTTTGTCTGTGACATTTTCTGAGAAGTCCCCATTGCCAGAAGCAAGTGATTTAGACTCTAGCAGACGTGTTTGGCTCTGGGACGAGTCCATGGATCCAGTATAAACAATTATTCACAGTTCAATCAACGCGGATGAAATTAAGGTTGTGGCGCGCCTTCAAATCTGAGCAAGGCCCTTCGAAGTACAACCACTTGCGTCCGGTTGGTTGCACATTGATCTATCGCACAAATTATTTTCACTGGAAGCTACAGGAATGGAGTTCGAAAAGAGTGCGTAAGGCTGCGTTTTTTTTTTTTTTTTTTGCTGCATGTATTGTTTTGAGGGGTTGTCATCTGAGAAGGCCACGACATTGCAGCGATAAAGTATTCGTTGCCATATCATAGGCGACTTGCCCGAAGACTACGTGAAGGAGGGCGGTCAAGGTCATTTTTTTTTACTACCTGTCAAGAATTTCACTATATTATATTCAAATGAGCTTACTATGGGTGAAGTATTAGCTAGAGACTGAAATAGATAATGTCATCAATGTATAAATGAGGTGAAACCGCGGGTCCGTATAGCTGAGGTGCCACCGGAGTAACCCCTCGAGACAGAAAGCTCTTCGGATGGGCAACGCCCCACTCAGGCACAAACACACGGTACTCAATATTGAAAAATACATTTGAACATTTGCGTATTCAAGATTGAACATTTGGGTATGGTGCATCGTTTTTTTTTTAATTAAAGTTCTGGGCTATTATTAAAAGGGGTGAGTGTTGTAAAAAGCAAAAATGGCGAAATATTTTTGTTTAATTTTGTAATGTTATTGGAGTAATAAGGGTCTTGTAACATTTGTTAAGGTGATTGTAATTTTTTGGAGCAATAAGGAGTTTTTTTTGAAGAAGATAAATGTAACTCAAAGTAATTTTACTTTGAGGGGGGGTAAAAAAAAATTTCCCAGATTGTGCAAAAGCACCATTGTAAAAAGTCAAATTTTGAAAGTTGCCCTGTAAAAATTTGAGAAATTGACTAGAGCCAAGTGCAAAGCTCAGTCAATATTCTCTTGTTTTGACGACTATTCGAGGGTCAAGGCCAAGCCCCGATAGATCGTGTTTTTTGTGTGGTGTGTTGCGCTGACTATCTTGTCCTTTCTGTTTTGCTTCTTGGTGCGTGCGTCTCTTCAACGCCAAAATGTCTAAGTTGATTAATTTGTTTCCTGATTCCAACAAACTAGAAGGCACCAAATCTTATAAAACGTGGCATCGTCTCATCGAAAGCACACTCATTTACAATGAATTATGGCAGGGAATATGTGATGGCGATGTTAAACCGAATAAACCCACAAATGCAGATGCACTGGCAAAATGGGAAATCAAGAATGCTAAAGCCTTAGCTCTTATTAAATCGTTTGTGAATGATGAAATGTATGTCCATATAGAAAATGCTACAGATGCATGGTCTACCTTGAAAATTTTTAAAGACCTATTTGATACTCAGCCTGAATCAAAGAAAGTCGATCTACAATTAAAATTGTTGCAACAAAAATTAACTGAAGGCGGTGATGTTCTTGAATATCTCTCAAGACTTAAGAATATCAAGCAAGAAATTATTGTTTTCCTACAATTGATGATAGCTTTATGGTCACAATTGTAATTGTTGGGCTTCCTTCTTCCTATACGCATTTTTTAGAGACTCTATAAGTAACTGGGAAATTAGAGAAACTAAAGTTTGATGAGCTTTGTGAAATTTTGAGTCAACATGATAAAACTTTTGGGAAGAAGAAGAAAATTGGTGAAGACGTTTTTCTCACAGAGGCCAGCACTAGTAAGTCATCAGCAGATAGTTCTCGAGGAAAAGGCAGAGGGAATCAGAATCAAGCAGCACATAATCGAGGTCGAAGCCAAAGCAGAGGAAACAATTTTAACAGAGGAGGAAGAAATAATTTTCAAGGTAGAGGAAACGACCAAGGAAGAGGCAATTTTCAAGGACAAGGATATAATAGTTAAGGTAGATGACAATCTGAAAATAGAGGTCAAAGCAGAGGCAGAGGACAATCTTTAGGAAGAGGAAGAGACTTAAGTCAAATTGTGTGTCGAAGATGCAAAAAAGTTGGCCATCATGCTGAAGATTGTCGAACTTCACTTAATAAAATTCCCAAGTTTCAGCAGCATTCAGCACAATTTGCAAATGATCAAGATGAAGATAACTCAGAATATGTTTTTACTTCCTCACCAGCATCACAAATTTCATCTCATATTAGAAGTGACTATGAAGATGCCTGGATCTTGGATTCCGGGGCAACTCAGCACATGACTTGTCGACGTGATTTTTTCTGGAATTTTCAAGAATGCCAACTTAATTCAATTTTTCATGCTAATGATACAAAACATACTCCTTATGGAAAAGGAGTAGTAAAAGTTTTTCTCCCTGACATTGGAGAAAAAATGATTTCCAATGTACGGTATGTACCCAGTTTCAAGAAAAAATTGCTCTCTTTAGTCACGATTCGACAAGCAGAACATCAGGTGATTATGGAAGATGGTTTAGTGAAGATTAATTCAGTGAAACAGAAATTGAAAATAGTCATGACAGGTTATGAAGATGGAAAACTGTTACGGATGAAAGGGACAGTTATTCCACGGCATTCTGATTTTGCAGGGGCAGTGACTACAGGTATTTCACCTATAAGACTATGGCATGTAAGGTATGGACATTTGAATTTTGAGAGTCTTTCTCAATTGCAGAAACAAGGAATGGTTAAAGGACTTCCCACATTCAAAAGGGAAAATGCAAAATGTGAAGCTTGCATTTATGGCAAAAAAAATCGAGAAAGTTTTCCAACAAGTTCATGGCGTGCAAACAGGCGGCTACAACTAGTTCACAGTGATGTTTGTGGTCCACTACAAACTTCATTTGGTGGTTGCAAATATTTCTTAATATTCATTGATGATTTCAACAGAATGACTTGGGTTTACTTTTTGAAGAACAAGTCAGAAGCATTTGATAAGTTTAAGATTTTTCGCCAAGTTGTTGAAAATGAAGTAAAAGAAAAGATAGGTACTCTCAGGATAGATAATGGGGGAGAATTCACTTCAAATGAATTCAAAACTTATTGCAATGAAAATGGCATAAGACGACATCTCACTAATGTTTACACTCCACAGCAAAATGGAGTAGTCGAAGGAATGCATCGCACTTTGTTAGGAATGGCGAGATCCATGTTAACCTTCAAGAGGTTAAGTCCAACATATTGGGCGGAAGCAATACATACAGCTGTCTACTTAAGAAACAGATCTCCAACTGCTTCTTTAGACGGAATCACAACTTATGAAGCTTGGTTTGGTTTCAAACCTTGAGTTAAACATCTTAGAGTTTTTGGGTCAGTGTTTTATGCCTTAGTTCCGAAAGAAAAACGAACTAAGCTTGACTCGAGAAGTTTAAAATGCACAATGATTGGCTATTATGATGAGAAGAAAGGGTATCGTCTTTTGACCAACGGAAAATTCATTGTGAGCAGGGATGTCATTTTTGATGAAACAGAGAGTAAGAGTGCTGAAGAAATTGAAAATCTTCTTCACAAGTTAGAAACTAAGGGAAGTAAAAGAAATGATAAAAAGCAAAGTCAACCAACTTCACCAAATTGGTATGAACTTGATTTTCCTTCCTCTGAAGATGAGTCATCTACATCGACACCATCAACTGGGTCTTCAAGCAGTTCATCCACATCTCCAAGCAGCAGCAGTTCTTCGGACAGTGATTCTCCACATTTTTCACCTGAACGACGCACATCAGTTTATATTAATCCTCTTTACAATGATGGGGATTTTACAGAAGCACAAACAAGTGAGCACCAACTTCCGAAATGCGCAGTTCAACTTTTGAAAGATGTAAAGCCTGATGAACAGAATAAAACTGGCACCAGAAGAGCACATAGAAGTGAAGGCAATTTTGCCTTGATAGCAAATGATTTTACTGAACCTTCCACATACAAAGAAGCAGTAAAACATAAAGAGTGGCAACAGGCTATGGTTGAAGAATATCAAGCAGTAATTGATAACAACACTTGGAAACTTGTTGATTGTCCAGCGAATGTTAAACCCATAGGATGCAAATGGGTTTACAAAATTAAGTATAACCAAAAGGGAGAACTTGACAAGTATAAACCTCGACTTGTCGCAAAAGGTTTTGCGCAGCAGGAAGGCATTGATTATGAAGAAACTTTTGCTCCAACAGCAAAATGGAACACCATCCGATTAACACTTGC
>APFE030939505.1:121014-141509 GCA_000404065.3 Pinus taeda | reverse complement strand
TCATTGCAAGAGTGTTTGTGTTGTTCGGGTGTAAGCTCTTGCAAATCAATTATGTAATTATTTTTTTTCTGATTAATAAAATTATGTGTCTGAGGACACTTCTGCCATTACCCAATATTCTGATGACTTTTCAGTTAGTTTTGGCTACTGTTAGGTGTGTTTATATCATTGATGTATAATTTTCAAATGCTGCAAACATGAGACAATGAGCTTATGAGAAACAAACCAATGAGGATGCCCAAACCTTCTCCAATAGCAAGACCACTTGTAAGCCTGTAATGACACCACTGTCTCATCAAAAGTTCAACCCAGAAATTGTATTGATGCCTTCAAAGATATATAGAGGCAGCTAAGGTAAAAATAAGCCAACGCAGCAGTGAGGGAAGGCAGAAATATGCATGCATTAGGAGGAGGGAGGAAATGGAGGCCTGAAGAAAGGTAAGGGAAAGGCCAGCAGAGGAAAAGAGAGCCTGCAAAGCAATTAAGGTAGGCCGAGGAGGAGAAGGGAGCTGGACGGGAAAGATGAGAGGAATAAGGGAAGAAGAGGAGGGGAGCTGAGGGCAAAAAAGGAAAGGAGAGGTTAGTGGCAGGGGTTTAGGGTTGCTTCAGGCAGTGATAGGCTATAAGAGAGAAGGAGAAAGGAGTTGGAACAACAACAGGGAAAGGCTGAGTGGAGGGTTTAGAGAGGGCTAAGGACTGAGCGGAGGCTATCTTCAGGCCTCAAAAAATTAGTTTTTCCCTTTTCTTTGAAAAAATTGATGAAAAACCCTCAAATGCAAATATTTTTCTAAATAAAAAATTTTGACAAATTTCGTTGAGGCTAGATCTTGCCCTCCAGGGTCTAGATCTGGCTTCAAATGAACTTCTTCTTTCAGATCTACATCTGCAAAACAAAAACAAAAAAATACCCAGATCCCAAATATACAAAAAATAATCAAAACCCCAAAACCCAAATGTTAGAATTCAAAATTATGTTACACAAATCTCAGATCTACGCAAATAAATTACAGATTTATACAAATAATTTACAGATCTATACAAATAATCTACAAATCTATCAGATCTGAGGAGTATGAGTCCAACTCCGCTCCCAGGTCTATAGATCTAAGGCTCTTTCTAGTCAAATCTAGCTATTTTTCCACAAAATATTTAAAAAAATTTGAAATTTTAGAGAGGTACTAGCCCCAAAACACCCTGCAGAAAAAAAGATTAATCGTTAGATAAATCCTGGGGCTTATATGAAATAGGCTCTTCAGAAAATATTTGCTGAGAGTTGGCTAGTCCAGCCGAGGAATATCCCTAAACGCTCAATGAAAACCTGAGAGATCTTCTGCAAACACTAGATCAGCTATCAAACCAAGTAGAGAAATAGAACAACAATAAAATTCTGAAGAAATAGAGAAACCTGCTACTTCAATCAAAATTAAAAATGTTACCCTAGATCCAACAAACTGAATAAAATACCTGTCAGATTATTCTAAGAGAGCTATTGATTGATAGTTTTCACATAATTTTAAGCAGAAATTAAAACAATGTTACCATAAATTCATGAAGAGGAACACCACTGCAAGTTGAAACCCCAAAGACTTTTGCATTTATTCCATAAAATTTTACAAGAGCTTCAAGAGCCAGTACACGATCAAAAGATCGGATGGATCAACTGACAAATGACTTTCTTTTTAAAGATAAATCCTCCAACAACTAGTTCCAGTGATCCTCGTCAAAGCAATCTTGACCATTGATAAAGATTAAAAAAAAAATTAATCTCATCCGTCGAAATATTTAAATATTTGGGGAAATTCGAAATTTTTAATTAAATGCATTTTAATTAGCTCAAAAATAAAAAAATAAAATTGAGTTAATTTCCCCAAAAAATTGATTTGACTTAATCCCTAGGGATCAAAGGTTTAAAATTTAACAAAATAATTAATTTACTTTAGTCCCGGGACCTTTTAAAATTTAAATTTTTAGGACAAACGAATTTTGTCTTCGGAGAATTTAAATTTAACTAGGACCTAGAATTAGTTAAATTTATGGCTTAGGATTTCAATTAATTTTTTGCCAGAAAATTTAATTGATTAACCTATGAAGGGATAAATTATTTTTCCAGCCCTCAAGGCACTTTACATCATGATTTCATATTTTTACATCATAAAGGGGAAAACCCATTTGTAAAAGACCCTTACAGATTACCCACTTCTGCGACACAAATATAATCTAGCAAACCAAATAATCTGTAATAAAATAATCTAACCAAATAGTTAGGATTATTCTCAAATTACTTTTACATACACTCGATCTAGAACACTAGGACTCGCCTAAGATCCTAGCAATAAAATCCATTCCAGCGAGAATGGATCGATGAGACCGAAAACCTCCCAAAATGGAGATGGTCACTAAAAAGGTAGGTTTACCTAGGTTGTTACATACATGACACGGTTCTCCTGAGGTTATTTACATCATATACATGCAAAATGGGTTTATATTATAACATGATGATCAGGCTGATGATGATAACTGGATGGCACGGACACAATGATCAAGTGATATCCCTTTTGCAAAAAAGGGGGTGTACTGCTATGGGGTCATTTACACGGAGTGGTCAACACTAGGTATATCACCCACAAAATGGTGGGTAACAGGTCCACAATGTGTTAGCCTCCTCTTCCCTTGTCCACACCTTGGGTCGGGCCAGGAACAATGCCCTGAAGGTTGATGCAGCTAAAAAGAAAGAAAAAAGCATAATATAGCCACATACAACAGGAAATGTACCACAAAATGCAAAGATGATTGGGACAACAAAATTTAGCACATGGGCAAAAGCCGAACATGAGCTCTACCCCCTATCATTACGGCCATCACCCTGGTTCCTAGGGCCTCTATGAGCGCCCCCT
Organism: Pinus taeda; assembly: GCA_000404065.3. Taxonomy (NCBI): domain Eukaryota; kingdom Viridiplantae; phylum Streptophyta; class Pinopsida; order Pinales; family Pinaceae; genus Pinus; species Pinus taeda. The sequence continues at coordinate 138,615 of APFE030939505.1, read as the reverse complement.
TGCATCATTAAGGAACCCATGAATGTCCCAACCCCTAGTGAGTGATGAACTGCCCCACCTTAAGGGGGTAATCACTTCTATATCTAACACATCATGCTCTCATCTCTTTGAGCCCCGTGCAGTAAAATGAAGAAAAATCAATAAAAGGCAAAAGGAAAATGAAGAAGGGTGGAAAAACAAAGGTTGGGGTAACTCATATACCACGACTGCTCCCTCCCTACATTCATACACCCAAGGTGTGGGCCTCCTTCATCATAGCTACCCTTGTATGAAGGAATGTAGCTTGGAGCCTTCCCTTTATTTGCACTATGTTCCATCATCATTTCACGTAACACCTGCCACTTAATGGGTGTACCTTGGACCTGTTATTCCCTTAGAGGTTGAAACCACCTAATAGGGTCCTTCATTAAGCCCTCTTGCTAAGGGAGGTAACACCAAGAATGTCTGAAGCCCAAATTTGGAAGGGAAATTCATTATGAAGTGTCCACTTTTGCCCTTGATTGGCAAGCTTATTTACTCAATTGCACTAATGAATCGTTGTATTGGAAGGTGAGGAGACGCACTGGATCTCATACAAGATTTTCGGGGAGTTTTCGTCTTGGACTTGGTCTCCCTATACAGGATCCAAGCCCTCAAGAGGATCATAATGGCACTTATAGGTGAGCGTTGAGAACCATGGGTTTTGTCATGTGACAGAGCATTATCTCATGCCATGGGTAGCCTCAACACCTTCACCAACTTGTTCATTGCCCACATTATATGTGAGATCATGCACTTGAACCAGCAGTGCCCCACGTCGGCTTAGCATTGTATACAGGGTTTGGCAACTGATGTGAGGCCCAAAGGAGGTTTGTCTCATCATTGAGACAAGGGAGGGAAAGCACCATCTTCCATGCCCTCATTTGGAGCAGTCCACAGGCTTATTCTTCATCAGGAGACCCATGAGACCATTCTTTGTGCCCTGAAGCCACTTTGGAGCACCACATGATGTTTTACTTGGAAATCAAGGGGCCACCCCCTTGATCACCATTCATGGAGCCCTCTTCATCATCATGGCACTTTGAGGGCTCATTTAGTCCTTGCAACGGCCCTCCTACACCATTGTTTCATCATTTTGGCTAGCTTTGGATAGCTTATCTTTCACTTTACGAGCTATTTGGTGGGCTTGTCATCAAAGACATGTTATCTTTTCACATTGAAATAATATTAGGGGTATTTTAGGCTAATTCGAATTAGATGAGACTCGTATAAATAGAGCTAATCTTCATTCATTTGAATCATCATCAACACTACTTGGATATCTCTTCTTGAGAATTTCACACTTTTCTCTTGGTTGTCTTTTGGAGATCTCTTGATGCATTTCGATATCTTTGGAGATGAAACATTGTTCTCTCTTGGAGCCATCTTCTTGATCTTGGATTTGGATATATCTCTTGCTGTCTTGTAGGTAATCTTGTGAAAGATTTTTGCATGAAAAATGTCTAATGTGTGGAAATTTTGTAACTAGCTCTTTTTTTGTACCCTAATAGTAATTATTGAATATCATTGTAAAGGATTGTTAGATTGCAAATTTGTGCATGTTACTCATTGATAACAAGAGATGAATGTTCCTAGTGAAGTAAAACCCTAGGCAATTTTGCCCCGAGAAAACCCTAACCTAGCCATAGGCTTCATCTTAGGGCTTTTTGAAGGTTTGTTGCTCCAATCGTTGATCAAATCAATCTTTAGCAAGCCTTTTCTTGGTCTTATGCACCTTGGTAAGCCTTTATCCTTGCTTATTTATTAAACTCTAGGTCATAAGTGCCCTCGATAAGTCTCTTGAAGTGCACATTTTTCTTTGTCTTGGTTGGATTGAACTTTGTCATTAAATTGGGTGAGCTTCTTGAGCTTATCGATTTGTCACCACTGAGCCATAGACTTAGAATACCTATTAGGTGACTAATACTGAGAAGCCTCCCTTGTGGTGAAAGTCCACTAAAGAGTAGGAGGTAGCGTGATATGGTGACAGTGGGCCTCCACCTCAAGTGTTGTACCTTGTTCTAGTCCTTGTCTTGTGAGGCTTCTCACAAGTCTTGCACCGTTGCCAGGGAGGATTTGAGTCAACCTCCTCGTTATTTGATGATTGAGCTTCATTCTCCTTTGAAGAGAACATTTAAGACAACAAAATAGTTTCTCTTGCAGCAACTCCTGAAAATAACCCTATTAAAACACTGGAAGTTCTTCTGACGATACCATAGCTCCAAGAAAGAAGAAGACTACCTGAAAAACTATTGATGCAACTACATCCCCTGTGATCTCAAAAAGCCACGTGGTTAGAAGTTAATTTGTGAATAATATCACCCCTGACACCATGGACAAGCCATGGCTCATTGCTGCATTTAGACCATTGGATGTCAGCAAATTCTCTGATGCTCCGCATCCCTTACTAGACAAGTATAGTGAATGCTTGCCTAAGTTCAATGGTACAAATGCCATCACTGCAGAAAAACACATGCATGAGTTTTATTGGGCAGTGAGTGCTAAATCAGTCCTGGATGAGAATGTTGTCATGATGCTGTTGTCCTTGACTCTAGAAGGAAGCGCAAGGGATTCTACCTTAGTTTACCCCAAGGTAGTATCACGGACCATACACAATATCCTCTAAGCCACCATACACAACCGCTATTATAACACTATACATATAAGAAAGAACCAAGTTTGATGATTATTTCAGCTAGGTTATGTGTAATACAGGTAGAAATACTGATGTTTATCTCAAATCATATTCAGTCATAAACATGACACAAAAGTATGTGTAGTTTTGCACCTATAAAACAATTGAACTAATGAATACTCTTGAGCTTGTACTGGGAAGCAGAATTTGCAATGATTTGATTTCAAATTTGAATAGGAATTGTCAGTGTCTGTTTTATTACAATTTAATATGTAGCCCAATTTGAGCTCAGCTAGGACCCTTGTAAGTTTTTATGGCACTTTTTCAGATTGAGTTGAGGCGGACACAAGTGTTTGATTAGAGATTTATTCCAATTTAATATGTAGCCACATTTGAGCTCAGCTAGACACAAGTATTTGATAAGAGATCAACAAAATGATTAATTTGCATCCATTTTTTAAACCAACAAAAATCCCTTCAAAGATATTATTTGATGAAATATGTCAAAATCCTATTAACCGCATGCATGGAAAAGCAATACAAGTAAAATGGGAAAGAAGCAAACAAATTTATATGTGTTAATGGAGTTTTGAGGAAAGAGATCAAGAACAGACCCATCTCCATCAAACCTGCACAAAGCCACAGATAATGTTTTAAACTTCTATCAGTTATCAATTCCAACCTGCCAGCTGAATAAAAAAATAAAACATTGTCTTTGAAATGTAAACATTGCAAAGAAAATGAAAATCAAGATTAGAAATGTTTTAATGTACTGGACATTATGTACTGCTACAGTCACTGTGAATTAAGAGAACATTCCAAGTCTTGACACCTTCCTGGTCCAACTTGCCCCCTAATCCGTTGTTAACTGCCTTCTTCCTTCTCCTTTGCAACTACAGACCTTGGCACATCACTACCCTCATCAACACTACTTTTTTATCTACTAAGATAATGAAATTATAACTTTTGGGTTTTTATTATAAATGATCAAATTTACCTTAAGTTGTGTGCACTGTGGACATTCAGATGACATCATAAAATGTTTATTTGGAAATTGGCAATCTCTAGATTGCAGGTTGATGATGCCGTGGACCAATAAACATTAATATACATGTGGCGCTATCAATAACGAGGCAGGAGTTCTACCTAGTGATAACAAATAGCAGAGTACTTTAGTTAGCTTTACCTCAAGGCTCAAACAATGGCCCGTGAGTTGGTCAATAATCTAAGCAAGATTACCTACAAAGATTTTTGTACCATGTAGAGGGTGCGCTAACAATTCCTCATCATTACACTCTTCTCTATTTTTGTCAACCCTCTTGCCAATGCCTTCTGTAGGCGAGGCATCACCTACAGTATCATTATTGCCACCATTTCTAGATCAGAATCACACTTCTATTCTTCGATCCTGAAGTGTCATTCAATACAATCGAATGTTATGTTTGATAATAAAAATTAATATACACCTATGTAATATACTAGTTATACCAAATTATCGAACGACTATGAGAAGGATGAGGTGGCTATTACTGGATCACAAAGACATTTGATAGCAGAAAGGAGCTTTCTTTCAAAGCCAAACAATTGTTATATATATTTCTGGTGTTTCATTCAGTTGTGTTGTAATAATTTTGGAAGAGATTGCTTTCTCAAGTGTTAATTAAAATGGTTTAAAACATGAGTTATGATAATCGTGGTTATTTAGATAGTGAAATCTGAAGTTTAATAGGCAGTTAAGATTAAGCCAACTCTAGTTGAGAAGTTATGTTTTTAATTTAGTTGAATCTTGAAATAATGACTGATTAACAACCCTTTCAATCTGGATCATAACTAAGAGTTAATTATCTCATTTTACAAGCTATGTTATACAGGGGCACAGTTATTAATATGAATTTCAGATTTCTTCACTAGTCCAATATTCATTTCAATATACTAATCATTCATGTTCATGCAAATGGTGAATTTTATTTTTTTTTAAATATTTAATATTATTGTTATTGGTGCTACTGCTGTCCCCAACCTGCCATCCCCTGAAAATTTTTGGGGTGCACTCTAGCCGAGCTAGAAACTCATCTCCCCGTCCCCAAAGCCAGTGTATCATAGATGATAATATATGGATCATTTTTTCAAGATTGTTTTAATACAAAGAAAAACAATTATTCACTTATTTGAATTCCAATTCTCATAATTAGATATTGCAATTTGTTTATTTCTTATTACTCGTTACCAGCCAAAGTGTTGATTATTTCATATTTCTAAATTTTTCCAATAATTGGGGAGGGGAAAATAACTTATCTCCCATGCCTTGCCATTGAAGCATAGCAAATGCTATATTTTGTCAACGTGCATAAGATTCCCACTGCTCTTCCACTAAAATTTTAATTTTTATATTGCTTAGAAGATTCACCATACAATTACCAAGTCAGAAGACAACATGCATATTTATACAGATCCATGCATTTCACAAATCCAGCATGCTAACTAGAAGTCATAATTTATTGAATCATGTAAGGCAAGAAATAACACCATAGCTCATTCCATTAGATTTGAGAGATAACATTGCATAGTATAAAAAAAAAAGAAAATGCATTACCCACTTTCAACTCCAGCAGACTGAAAATGATTGCCAAAGGAGAATTCACTTCCCAGCCATAGGCCTTCCTTCTCGAATGTCATCCCTACACTGGGGTTATAATGTGACAGGAGTTCTGGGGTCAATAAAGAAGCCCCCTCTCTCAAAATTTCCCATCAGCTAAGCACAAGAACCTAACAATCCTACTCGCTAAAACAGTTCAGCTAGAACCCATGCTAGCATACTCACTATGCAGGGTGAGTGCCATAATAGCTGAAGGACTCAACAATAAGACAAGAAGCCTTGCTATCCTACTCGCCAGTAAAAGGCCTTGCTAGCTGTAATGTCCCCAATCACTTGAGCATGGAGACATCTTTCCCACCAGCCTAACTTGTCTCCTTTAGGCTAGCACAAGGGGAAATTGCTATGGGGGACAAAGGAATTTTTCCCAACTTCACTTTATGATATTATTATTAAATAAAAGGGCCAAATATTATTAAATTAAAAGGGGCAAAAGTTACTTGGAAAAAAATTAAGAAAATTCACTTAGTGACTTTATCAAAAAAAAAATTATAAAAAAGGGAGTTTCTAGAATATTGGAGAAGGTTCGACAAAATCTTTAAAAAGGGGAAAGGAGATCATTTCTTATTCATTATGATTTGTGATTATTTATTGATGATTGATTGGGGCTCAAGCGAGTCAAGCACGAGGGTTTCAAGCAAAGCTCTCTAACTAGTTTCGGTGGACTTAGAGTGCCACTCTAGTTGGCCCTTTAGCTGATTTCAGTGGACTAAGAGTGCCACTCTAGTTGTCTCTTTAGCTGATTTTAGTGGACCAAAATTACCACCCTACTTGGTTTGTGGGGAAATCACACAAGTTTTCCAATTGTGCTTAAATTGCAGGTGAATTTGGAGAAATTATTTAGAGGGATCCACGTTTGAAGTATTATATAACCCATGACATTCAAGTTTCGTTGACATAGATGCACTAATGATCTTTGTACCTGATGACTAGTTGCTTTCACTAGAATTCATGTTGTTTTTGTCAGGTTGTTTAGCAGCCCAGGTCTTGGGCACCTTCTCCACAGGTACCCAGGTCCTCCAATGAAGTATATTGGCACAAACAAGTGAAGCGCTGAGACTCTTGGGCCTCTTAGCAGCAACATCAGATTATTCATGTCCTAGGACACCTCCTACACCAGGACATTGGATAATTTTGTACTAGACTTGATGATTCTTCAAGATGACACAGCTGAACCTGGCGTGCCCCCAGACCAGCCTTGACACCAACTGATGGATGCCAGTTGATTCAGAGCCCAAAGGAGGATGGTCTCACCATGAGAGACTAGGGAGGGCTTGTTGCACCTGAGAAGCCCTCAATGTTGGAGTAGAGGAAGCCACTTTGAGCAGTTGAAGCCCTATGGAGACCACTTTGTGGTTCCCCAACTAGATCAATGAGGTGGATTTGAGGGCCAACCCTCAAATCATGGACTTAACATGCTTCTACACCACTTTGGACACCTCATCACCAATTGGAGCCTTTTCATTGGATGATGTCAGCCCCAAAGAGTTTACGGCTCACACATGTGGGCTAATTAAGGCATATATTCATAAAGTTAGTTGGTTGGCTTGTAAACCAAGTACATTATGGCATCAAACTTGTTTTAGGGGTGTTATTAGGCTAATTAGTATTCATCATCCTCTTATAAATAGAGGAGACGATCATTGTATCTCATCATCATCACTTGTGACATAATTTTGGCCTCTTAGAGATTTCAGCCTCTTGGATTCTTGTGGAGATGTGACTCTACAGTGTATTTTGGCATATTGGAGCTATTTCTTACCATTGGAGATGTTATTTTGGATCAATAAAGGATTGTTCATGCATTTTGTATTATAAGTAAGCTTTGTATTTGAGAAATCTTTGTTCTTGTGTCTAATGTATGGAATGCATTGTTATCTAGGGTTTTTCTATTGTGCCATTTATTATTCAAGATCAATTGTATAGAATCTAGATAATGTCACTGTATGCAATACTCGGGCATGAAATGTGAATGGAAATACCCTTAGTGTCTCTTTGGAATAGCTCTCCCAAGTGACCTTGATTCCTCACAAAAGCAATAGCTAGGGTTTTGAGCTATGGCTTAAAAATTCACTTACTCCTTACCAAGTTTTAACCAATCTTTAGACTCCATCACCGCAAAGACTAGGCATTGGCCTTGTCACTTTGATGATCACACACAAATTTAACCTTAAACCTCAATTTCGCCCTCTTTTTATGATTTTCAACCATTTTAAGCTCAAGCCTCCAGCTAGGGCTAGGGCACGAATTGACCTAGAGAGGGAATTAGGCCTTGTGGAAGGATTCAACAATAGGAGTCTTAATTGCCTCAAAATCAACTCCATTTAGTGGCCAATCTATCCATTCTAAGGATGACTTCTCTTGCCCTTGGTAGATTTTCCCTAGGAAACCCTACTTTACCCTAGGATTCAACTTGGGGGCTTATTGAAGGTTCCTTGGTCCATTTGATTGCTAGTATTCATTATTGAGAAACCTTTTCTTGGCCTCTTGAGTCTTGATTCTAAGCTAATCCATTTGGCTTGCTATCTCTCAATCCCTAGATCAATTGTGCCCTAATAAGGCCTTGTTAGAGGATGCAAGTTGCCTTTTCTAGCTTGTTGAGCCTCATTCTTAAGAAGAGTTCTCCTCTATAGGTCTCTTGTCACCTTGATCCTTGACCTTAGCATATCTTTCATAGGTGACCTTTATAAAGCGAAACCTCCCATTAGTGAAAGTCCATAAAGAGCAAGAGGTAGTGGTTGCGATGACTGTGCGCCATACCTCATTGTTGTCCCTTAGTCTAGTTTTTGCCTTGTAGGTTACCCTCTACAAGACCTGCTAGATTGTGAGGCAACATGCATATTAGCAAACATTCTCTCTTCTCAACAAGAACAGTTGTATGATCTCAAACTCAACCTCCAACCTCTACACACTTAGTTCAGACCATTATGGAGAAAAAGCAAGGAGAATTTCATGATTGTTAGGCACACATGAATGTGAACAGTCATGAATAATAGAACAATGAATTGCACTTCTTATTAACATATATGTACATTTATAATACATTGGTGTGATCGTTGGATTCATATTCCAATGTCTTTTCGACTCCCTTTGACCATTCAGCTCCCACACCTTGACCCTTGGCGGATTAGGTGTCCAACATTCCCCCCCTTAATCCCAAGGGGTATGTATGAGTCCAAGAAGAGAGTTGTAATACAAAATGTGCAAAAATGCATGGCAACACTAGGTTGAATGTGCTCTCTGAAATGTTGGCATAAGGTGGTGGTTTAAGGATGACCACCAACACTAGAATGCTTAGTACAGTTCCCAGAATTCTCCTAAATCTGGCATGAAGCTAAAAAAGGGAGAACCTCAACCTGGAAAAGGGAGGTCTGCAACCTACGTAAAAAAGGGAGAACCTCAACCTGAAAAGGGAGGTCTCAACCTGCGGTGGTTTAAGGATGACCACCAACTCTAGAATGCTTAATGCAATTCCTAGAACTCTTCCAAAACTGGCAAGAAGCTGAAGTCTTATGCTAGAGGAAGTATCCCTGATTCTTTGAAGAGGGAGAAGCTCAACCTAAAAAGGGAGGTATCAACCCCGCATAGATGGTTTAAGGTTGACCACCAACCAAAGGCATGCTTTGTCTCGGGTTACAACTTTGAATCTGGTACGGCAGGTTGTGGCTCAGGCTCGCTTGATGTCGCTTTGAAGCTTGTAGATGACCATCACTTCCCCCCCTATCAGATACAAGGTGAGAAGATGGAGAAAACTCAACTGCAAGACCTTTTAATATTCTAGAAGAGATTTTGACATATGAATGAAATATCTTCTTGGTTGTTGAAGCCCATTGCCAAGAAGCGATCCATCCAAGATGAATCTTTGTTCTTACAGGAGGTTTGTTTCTGAAGCATTTGTGTGAAGAATGACTGGTTTTATGACAGTGCTCACATACATGAAGATCTATACAGTGATCTTTCATATGGACAACTCGGTCACAATGTTGGCATTTAACACTCTGTTGGAAGAGGAGGAGAATCTGGAACAGCTGAAAGTGAACTGTCATGAAGAAATCTAGCACTCTGAAATTTGATGGGCTTTGAGTAATCTGGAATATGAAAGGATGCCTCCTTTTCATATCCAACACATGTTTTGTGCTTGTTGCAGACAAGCTCTTCCCAAGGTCTCATGATTGGCTTGGGAAGTGCAAGCTGAATTTCTGCTTCTGCATGCAAATCTGCTCTTGAACTAGGCACTGAATGTGAATCAACCTCAACTTTATATTCTTGCTGTTGATGGGAGTCTGTCTAAACGTTTTGAACAGAAACAAGTTCAGAATGATGACCCCACTATTGTAATTCTTCTTGCTGAAGTTGAGACTTCAATTGCAAAAACTTTATATTTCCTTTTGCATTTTGCAAGCAAGTTTGAATTTCTGTGAGAATGAATTTGTCAATCATAATTGTATTGTCCACCCTATAATGTATTAGAGTATTTAGTAACTTTAATGCTCCATAAAGTCTGTCCATTTTATTAACAAATCAAGCTCTGTAAGTGCACCTATTTAACTTAAATTAGAAGCTGCTCCGGTTCCAATCTACACCAAGTCTTGGCTCAAGGGAGAAATCATACAACAGTTTGCAATTGTCTTCAAAATAACTCAAAAAAACAATGTTGGTTCTCGATCTCAAGGTATATGAATATCAATGTTGCTAGAATTTGACTTAAAAATCCTTATCTCAAACAACAATATTTATATAACATACAATCCATACTCCAACTCAAATAATCCTCAATGGTTTAATGTGCATACATAAATGTTTCAAAAATGACTCTAATTTATTTTTCAATGCAATCATTGGATTGGAGCGACCACCCCAACGTATAATTCAGATTGTGAGACCTTAACTCCAATCATCGCATATATAAAGAGCAGAGCATATATGAACCATATGATGTATATCACCGTACAATTCACAACTCAATTCACAACTCCAAGACCACAAATCACCAAAATTTATCCAACTCATACGAGCCACTAACAAGAACGACCAGTGTACATACCAGGTTTTGAACGCAACATTCCGTGAAGTATTCTTGTCAACGGAGTATATAACTCAACGGCCACTGATATTTCACTTTCTGCAACTTGTGGGCGTTACTGTAGCCATGAATCGGGTCTCGGGAGATGTTGAACGGCTTCTTTTTATGAAACTCTTTGCTCTCGAGCATGAAATCTCGTCTCAAGTCAATCCACATAGAACACTCTCTCTCTTCAAAAGGGAGGAGTGTGTTTGATGGACGGGTGAAAGAGGGTTAGTTCATTGTTATTCCCCAATTCTACACAGCCATCAAGCAAGCAAGAGACAACGGGTTGGAGTATATAACCAGTCGACTCTGGCGAGAAGGCAATCAGTTTTGAAAGCGATGCCGAAGGAAGTGTTGCGTGCAGTGCAGTAAATCAATTCAAACAAAAAAAGGAAATGATCCCTGCTCTGTCCTCTGTCCCCCTGCATTCAAATCTTCTCTTGCCAAGCCTCAATAAATGCTCGGTCATATGTCTCTCCAGTAGCCACAATGACGGGATCATTCATGATTTGAGACGAAATTGGGCACAGAAAATGCTCTGGCACAGCGATGTTGTTGAGCCTCTGTGACGGAGATGGTGAAAGAATGTAAAGGACTGTCGATCCGTTTCTTGAACTGGATATCTTTAAGCGCAGTGAGTGTGTTGGAAATTTGATCAAAGAGCCTAATCCTACGATGTGACTAGCGCTATTCAAGGAGAAGGAGAATCGACAAAGCTAAGGAAATGGCAGGGTTGAGTGTATGACAAGTAATGCAAGCAACAATGTGTTATAATATTGCATTCAAGTACGCAAATAATAGACTAAGCATACAACAAAGTGGCAAAGGAGGTGGTGACTAGGACATAAATGGGACCTATACTCAGATTAGAGACAGAGAATATGGCAGAAAACATCAAGAGTTACAAGCTAAATTGAGACCTATGCTCTGAAACCAAGTTAGGCACACATGAATGTGAACAGTCATGAATGATAGAACAGTGAATTGCATTTCTTATTGACATAGATGTACATTTATAATACATTGGTGTGATAGTTGGATTCATATTCCAACGTCTCTTGGACTCCCTTTGACCATTCAGCTCCCACGCCTTAACCCTTGGCGGATTAGGTGTCCAACAATGATGCAAGGAAGCAAACTACTTCCATCAATTTTGTCAAGCCTAATCAACAAGTATACCCTGATCTCAACTAGGTAGCCCCAGAAAGCAATTTCATAATCATAGATGAATAGGGGCTAATTGCATATGTTTTTGTTAGTTTATGCCTTCAAGGTGTGGTTATTTTATAGATAGTTTTTTTTTCAATTGTATCCATATAAAGACAATCATTGTATAGTTCATGGACAAAGCAGAGATTTGAAGGGTCGTCTCATATTAGCCTTCAAATTTTCTACCTCTCTATACTTCAAGAAAAATTTGAACTGTCTCCCAAATTCTTAGGCACATTTTTCTAATATAAATATATTGTTATTGTTAAAGAGAGAGAGAGAGAGAGAGAGAGCCAAGAAACTTCCCAAATCCCCCTTACAGCTTTCCTCTCTCAAGCAATGGGATCTATTAGTTGCACTCTTCTTTCACTCTAACAATATATTAAATAAGTGTTTATTTACATCAAATGAAATCACACAAAATTTTTGTGTTGGTCATCCCAGCATTATCAGTCTTAGTTACATATTACAAAACTTAGGATTGTAATACATACATATATGGGAATGGAAATACATACATACATTCATACATTTGTAGTTGTTTGTAAGTGTAACAAGCTATACTATAGTCTTATGCACAGCGCTTACACTTGCCAGTTCTAAAAGAGCTCGAGCAATTTAAAAAGGGGCAGAATGATATTTTATTATTGACCCTTAGACATAACAAAAATGCAATTGAGCTTTAGGAAACTCAAATGTAACTATTTTCAATTTGTAATGAGGTCAAAAAAGGGTTTATACTATAGTCTTTCCTCGATATTTTAAAAAATGCCCCCTTTTTTTACTTTTTGTTTTTTGTTGATGCCTCATACAATGGTCTACTTTATACTTTGATATATGGCAGTCATATAGAGTTGTTGGCACTATCCCTATGATCTCTTTACAGACTTTTATTTATGTCTTGAATTGATTATCTGTCTTGTTTTTGGGCTAAACAGTTAGTTTTCAAAAGCCCGATTTTTGTTAGTATGATATATGTTGGATGAATGGGGAATGCTTAAGGCATGTATTTATGTAACTTTTCATAAACCTTAATAAAAGGTTAGAAATTTTCTGTGGAAAAAAACAATGTTTCTTCCTTGTATTTCTTGTTGATGATGATTGGGTTAAAAAGTAAGAAGTATTCCCTTCTTAATAGGTTATGCATATTTTTATAGCTGTATTGAAAGCCACTATGTTAATTTTAGGTTAACATGTTCTTTGCTTAGCATAGTTATTGATTCCAATTCAATTCATTTCCATAAGCAATCACATAAGACATTATCACTTTGACAGTAACTGAAGAAAGAACATAGATGATAAATGTAGGAGACAAGTCAAGACGAGAACACATGAAATTGGCTCAAGCCAGGGAAAAACACCAAGATGGGGAAAACCCTTGATCAAAACTTCTTATTATCAATTTATCAAATGTTCGGCAGAGAGAGAGATAGAGTACAATGAAAGTCATAACTGACTTGCCGATTAGAAGATCTAATATCACAACCCTTAGACAAATAGGTGGCCCACTCAAAACTGCAATCTTGGCATCAGCTGGCGACATATTACTGAAGAGGGTTGATTTGGTTAGGGTTGTTTATGAATCACTGTTGACCCTTCTTACTGCATCAAGACTTCTCTTAACTGCAGCTTTGATTGACAAGCAAGGAGCTGTGTTCTCCTTTTCTGAATTGCATTGTCCCTTCATTTATTGCAAATTGTTGTTAGGGTAGCTCCTAGGTCTTTCGACACTCCCAAAAATGAGACATGACCCTTTGCAATTGACACAGGTACCTGGGCCCAAAAACAGAGAGAGAAACAACTACAAAACAATGCCCAGAACAGCCATGATCTCACCTTCTAGCCTGTGGCCTTCTACCCTGAATTCAGTCTACCAAACAGTCATAGAAAAATCCAAACGGCTGCCCTATTCCTCCTTTGCTTGGAATCCCTTCCTCCTGCGGCTAAATCGGAGAACTCTTATGATGAATTGCTCCTTGGATGTGTGAAATGAGATTAGAGGATGCCCTTATATACAATTAGAGATGATGTTTTGTCCTTATGGAGGTGAAGCCGACTTTGACACTTGTGGAGGCAAATTCGAATTTCAATTTTTCCCACCTTGATAAGGTCACGCCTTATAGAATTTCTTTTGAATAAATAAATATTTCTCTTATCCATGTTGAATTGTGTAGCTTGGGAGGTACTCCAAGCCCTAGGGTTCAGGGATTGGAGGACAAAGCGCCACAAGAGCAGCTTGTGGGCTTGGAACCCAAGTGTGGTGTTTTGGCACCCATTGTATTTTTGGTTAAAAACCATGATGGACTCACGGCATGTAATGGATGAAAATGATAGTGCTCAGAAAGAAGATTCCAACACATCGAAAATCGTCTAAATCCGAGTTGTCGTTAGAGAGATATTGATTTTTGAAGTTGACATAATTAATTTAGTTGTCAAGTAGGCCGACTTGATAAGTGTCACTTCAAGCGAGACTCTGAGCCATTGTATGTGTATAAATACAAGGCGTATTGAGGTCATTTAGAGCATCCATGTGTGTGCAATATATCTCTAAGTACCCTCTGAAATTTTCAGTGAAGCAAGAGAAGAAAAGGACAGTGTGGAGATGCCCTAAGAGCAGCGTGGAAGATTTCAGGTGCTGTAGGTACAGCGTGAGAGTATTAGGGCTGCTTAGGTATGAATTTTGGTGTTGTTCTTAGGTATTCTTGTAGGGAAGAAAGGCTGAGATTGCTACGGGTGTTTGCGGATCTATTTGGGGGCAAAGAAGAGGTGAGAAGTGATTGTTTTGGAGGGTTGTTAGGGTGCCGCAGAACTGAGGTAGGCCACAGGCCTAGCCTCTCCAAAACAGGCCAGCATTGGGGTGTTAAGGGCTGCCATTTGCCCAGAACAGCAGCCCACAAGGAGGCCATCTCACCTTGCCTAGGCCACAGTAAAAAGGAGGCTATTAGGGTGAATTTTGAAGGGTTGTTGCAGCATGCACTTGCCCTAACCAGAGACAGCAGAACAACAGTATGCAAGCAGACTTGGAGTAGCATTTGGAGGTTTATTGGGTCAAGAAGTGACCAGTTTGGATCAGATAATAGTACAGCATGTTAGAGCCAATTGGAGGACATTTTGAGGTGGTGTAATATCTTCCTAGGTGCAGATCTGGCAGTGACAAGATTGGGTGCCATAGGACTGTTGGAGGGCAGCGTGTTGGCTCCCAAAGTAGCCCTAGACGAGCTATCTTGAAGGACGAAGAGCAACTGAAGGTTGGCTGAAGGATGGTGTCGAAGTGCAACACTTTGTTAGACTAAAGTTATTGCTAGCATGGCAAATTGGAGCTCGGGAATTGGCCAACCCAGAGAGCAGTTGATGAGCCCATATTCATTGTAGCAGACGTCACTTGCAGCAGTGATAGGAGGCAACCCTCTTGAAGTCTCGATGTGCAGTGGCCTTGATGGATTAAGGCACTACTAATGAGCAATACAGGTGCAACAGACTAACAGGACAAGATATGACATAGAAGTGTTGAAGCCAAGTTTGTCATTGTATCTTGTACACCATAGACTGTTGTATTATTCAGATTTAGTTTAATATAACGAAGATTGGGATTGTACATATTGTACAATTTTGTTTAAAACTGTCTATATTGTACATATGTGATTTACTACTTTATATTTCCATTGTGTAAAGTAGTTTATGGTTGAGATTCTTGGTTTGGTTGCATCAGTAATTTTAAGACTCTAACCTAAACCCAAGGTTGTGGAAATTCAACACAAATTTGGTGATCTTTAGGTCGATTTTGGTCCTCTCTAAAAGAGGAATTCAATGCAATAATCATCTCCAACATATGAGTTATCCAATAAGGGAATTTGGCCCTAGTTGCCAATTTTAACACTCCCTCTCAACTAGGGAGAATTCCACTTGCCAATCCATCATGTCATCCGGTCATCATGAATTATCCTTTTATCACGTACCATCTTTGTATCTCATCTCAACTTTGTTGAACATTGATATGAACAATGAAGAAGAATCTATCAAGAGTGAGTCACGAGACCTTACCACTCTCCACTGACAAAAGTCAGCTCAGAGGTAGAAACTTAATTAGAATTGATCCTAGATCAAGTTGTTGAACATCATGCATCCTAGACATAGGGGAATGCAGCTATCACAATGCGTCCATTGGTAGAGTTATGGTCCCTATCCACTTTTCCCAACTCATTGGCCAGATGAGAGGTACTTCCCGTGTGTCCCAGACTACATGGGTAGGATGATACTGAAGCAATAGCAAGGAAAGAATAAATCACATACTGCTCACAGACACACGTAGGGAAAGGGTGAACCACATCCTATAGTCAAATACAACCATCGTAGGGAAAGGATAAACCACATCCTATATGCATGCAAATCACCGAGAGTAGGGAAAGGATGAACCAACAATTGTAGGAAGGATCCTACACGTGGTGAAAAGATGAACCACATCCCACCAACATGTCAACCATCAGTCGTAGGGAATGAGCATCCTACATGTGGGGAAAGGATGAACCACGTCCCACCGACATGTCCAGACTCCATACGTGACAATCAGCAAATGCCTATATGCATCTCTCACAGGGGTATCCGCAGGAGAAGGTGAACCATTCATCCTGCTCATATGCCATAGGAGAAGGTGAACCACTCATCCTATGCATATCTCATCAATAGTAGGGAAAGGTGAACCGCCCACCCTACACTGGGCACCTATAGAGGAAGGTGAACCACTCACCCTATGGTTGCTCATAGCTCAAGAAGTAGCCCCAAGCCCCCAAGAGCTCCCAAAGCTCAATGTTCAACCGGGGACCTCATAGAATGGTCTTTCCATGACTCCCAGCCTTTCTATGAAGGAAAGAAATTGTTCTAACTTCTTACCAAAAGACTTTGTGCATCCATCCTACAATGATGGGGCATGATAGCTCCCTACTGTACCATAAATATAGTGGTACCTGTTGCCAATGTGATGGGAGTGGAAATGGAATAAAAGAAACATCCTCAACCAATCGGCTTTACTATAATAAACCATGCATGCAGCCTTAGTAGTGCTCTGAGATCAACAGAAATATAGATGTGCTCTTTCCACCCATTGCACTGCCAACATATCCATGTGATCTTAGATTCTGGCAGTGTATCTTTGACCATAGAATCACAAAACTATCTCAACAGACAGTTATCAATATATGAGGCTTATCCATAGATTGACTTAGAGTCTTCATAACAAGACATATCACTGATAGGGTGTGTTGTCACACAGATTGTCACGACAACACTCAGAGCGGGGGCTGTCACCCTGATCCTCGATCTCTCCGTTTAAGCCTGTCTCCCGTGGCTAAGGGGGGTAGACCCTATGGGACAATGGATGACCAACTGTGGACCAGTTGGGTTGGGAGACACGAGGGGAAACAAGCACTTAATTGATTTTATTAAGTTAATGAACCAGTGCCTTATGAAGTTAATGACTGAATGATTATTTATCAAATGCTTGCAGACATATGAACTCATTAACAATCATTTACCATCAAATAACTCAAACAAAGATTAACTTTTACCAAATGCGAGATAATCAATAAATGCTTAATGGCTTAACTATATTCCAGCAATTAAAATACGAAAGATTAAATGCTTTAAATAACCACGTAATTTTAAATGCTAACCAGTTATCACTTTCATATAGCTAATCTTCAAATGAACATTTAAGCATGTTTAACCACATAAAAATGATAAATATTAATCCCACATCAAAATTTTAGCCTCAGCAGAAAAGATATATCGCAAAATGACAAATCCTTGAGCCAAGACTGAATCTAGCAAAGTATTTCCAAATTATTTTTTTTTTATTTTCAAATAAAACAAGACTAAGCTAAGTCAAAAGCTAAAGTCTAAATCTATGTTACTTGGGAGCGGGAGCGGAAGCGGGGAGCGGAAGCGGGGAGCGGGAGCGGAAGCGAGAGCGGGAGCGACCATTTTCAGAAGCTCCCGGTTTGGGAGCGAATCCGGGAGCGATTT
>APFE030939505.1:81626-107251 GCA_000404065.3 Pinus taeda | reverse complement strand
GTCTAAATAAATGAAACTTAAATCTAAATAAAATTCTAAACTATATAACAAAATAGGTCTAAAGGTTACTTTTTATGTTTTTGAGATTTTTTATCTTTTTATATTTTTTAAAGTCAAAAAACCAAAAAAGAAAATCTACAATCTAAATCAAACTTAAATTAAAAGAAAAGTTTTTATGGTTTTTTATTTTTTATGATTTTAAAATTATTAAACAAAACTAACTACATTTAAAACAAAATTAAACTAAACTAAAAACCAAAAATAAAGCCTAAATCTAATTCTAAATGAAGTTTAAAACTAAGCAAAAGGAAAATCGAAATTTTATATTTTTTGATTAAAATCTAACTTTAAACAAAATTAAATCTAATTAAAGAAATCTAAAACTAACAAAAAAATAAATAAATAAATAAAACTAAAACTTAACTCTAATCTATAGGAACCTTTTTTATTTATTTATATATTTGTTTTAAACATTTTCTAGCTAAAATTGAAATGAAACTAAAATTAAATAAAACTAAAGCTAAGACTAAAGCGTGAAAAAAAATAAAGAATTCAAATTAAACAAACGAACTAATATTTATCTCTTAGACCCCAAATGCATAAGATATATGGAATATTTTGTTTCACGCAAGCCTGGGAATTAGACAGCCGATTTGCTTGCAGGTTTCAGGAGTTGCCAATGCTGTGTGGAGCTCGTGCAGCAAAAGGAGGAGAGGAGGCTCCACGGATAGGTTAGCAGATGCAAGGGAATGAGCGACAGGGGAGGCTGCGAGCAGACAGGAAGGATTGCCAATGGATGGGTTCGATGACGTGAAGGAGAAAGGAGGCACGGATTACTGAGGAGGAAATGGGGCAAGAGGTCCGCAGATAGACAAAAGCAAAGGAACGGGAATGGAGATCAATGCAAGGAAAAAGTTTAGAGAGAAAAGAGCAGAAGAGAACGAGCTCAATACGTTTGATCCGAGAATGGCAACAAGCAACGATGGTTTTGGCCAGTAGAAATGCAGAAAGGAATGCGATGACAGGGATGAGCACGTCAAAAAAAGAACACTTGATGGAGGAAAAGAGATCCAGGATCAGGCGCAAGTGGAAACCACGAACAGGCAGCGGGATGATGGACACACGACAGCTGCGGATTTTCAGTGGTAATGTGAGAATGCTGGCTGCATGATTTTTGAGGCGGAGAGGGTCCAACGCAGATGGGGGAAGGAACGTAACAACGAGGAGATGAGGGGTGGCAAAGTGCGGTTTTGGATAGCGATGGCAGGAGGATGGAGCGATGGGACAGAAAAAATAATGAAAAGCTGCGTGGGGCTGGCCTGAAAATGCAAGTTGGAGTTGAATGAACTTCAATGAAGAATGGAGCTGAAGTGTATTGGAGAAGCGTGGTTTGACAGATTGCTGAGAAGAGGGTTTGGCAGTAGTTTTTTGAAAATTTTCCTGCAAAAATAAAACCCTGGGCAACAGTAAACAGCCTGAAAAGAACTAAAATCTCTTTAGGTACACTGTGCAAGAACTGATCCTAAGGCTAGATCTTGCCCTCCAGGGCCTAGATCTGGTTTCAAACAAAATTTCTTCTCAGACCTGCAACCTGCAATGGCAAAACAAATAACCAGAGATGATATATGCAAGGATTAAAACTAAAACCCTACAAACTAGTCAAAAAAATTTACAATATTTACAGATTTATGGCTTTATAACAGCTAGATTTGTCAGTAATCCTCAATAATATTTTCAGAATTTCAAATTTACTATGAGATACTTCAGAAATCTCTCATGCAATTCAAAAATAAGCTCAAATGATAGACCCAGAATCGAAACTAGCTGGGCTCTACAAAAGAATGCTTTTCGGGAGTTGGCTAGTTCAGCCTAGAACTTCCCCAAATGCCCGTTAATCTTCTCAATTTGGATTTCCTGCACAGCTCACTTCAGCTATCAATAAAGAGGGAAAAAAACAATACTGAATTCCAAATCCAATGGAGATACCTGCCATTCTTTCCAGAAATTCTACTACTATTAAAACCCTAGTGAGTAAACAAGATACCTGTGTTCAACATCACTCTTCACCAAGCTATTACTAATGGTTGAAAATAAAACTATGCAAAAAATAAAGCAACTTACAGCACTTCAGGAGAGTAACACCAACAAGATTTCAACCCCAAAGTCTTTCTTTATTGCACAAGAAAAAGTTTACAAGAGAGCTTTCTTCAGCACAAGATTCACAGATCGAATGATCTCAAATGACCCCTACCACCCTATTTAAAGAAAAAATTCCAAACGGCTAGTTCAAGTGATCCATGTCAAAATGATCTCGACCGTCGATGAGGATCAAGATATCTTTTAATCTCATCCATCGAAATTTTAATAAATTAATTTTTATTTTTTTTTGGATCCTCGAACTTAGCCTTTAGAAAAATCACCTAGGACCTAGGACTTAGGACTTATGAGGGGATTAAAGCATTTTCTAACCCTCAAGACACTTTACATCATGACTTTTACAATTTTACATCTCAAGGGGGAAAACCCATTTGACATAGACCACCCAGTTCTGTGACCAAATCTAATCTAGCAGATCAACGCATTATGATTCCCCTAAGATTTTAATGACAAAATTCATCCTGGCTTTGGGGTTAGGCTGAAGGAAAACTCTGCCGATCATGGATCGATGAGACAAAAAACCTTCCGAAACATAGATTATCACTAAAAAATTAGGTCCACCTAGGCAATTTACATACATGACTCATATCTACTAAGATTATTTACAATTTACACATGCAGACTGGGTTACAACATAACACGATCAGGTTGATGATGGAAGTCGAATGGCACGGACACATCGATCAAGCGCTATCCCTTTTGCGAAAAAAGGGGGTGTACTGCTATGGGTAGTTGACACGTAGTGGTCAACAGGGTGTTTATTAAGAACACCGGGGAACCCATATGCAGACCAGCAGCTATTTCATCAGACCTTCACAAACAATAGTGTATCAAGGTTGGTTCTTCCATCTTTGACTTTAAAAACAACTTCCTCTTACATTGATGAACAAGAGGGTCACCATCTGTTAAGCGGACATCATCAATAGCTGTATATTTACACTTTAATCAGCATATCTTGTTTACTTGCCAACACATAATCATCGAGATATCTGCAACCTATTCCTTTTTACTATTATTGACCCTGAGGTCCACGTGCCAAAGTCATCAATCATAATCATGCTGCTTACATGTAGCCTCAAAGGTGACAGAGATATAAGCCATCATTGGAGTCATCATACCCAACTGTCAAAACTTGCCTTCATCGAAAATTATTGAGCAAGAAAAGTCATCAGGGATTTTATAGCTCCCTCTGAAGCCTTGCTTCGGGTGATCATCTAGCCTTCAATCATAAGCTTCAGGTCTTCAAACTTCCAGGAGGACCATTCCTTTTCGAGAAATCCAGGATCTTTGCCTACTGACATGTCTTCAGCAGAATCTCTGCTCTGCTACTTAAAGCTTAGTATAGAAGATTTCAAGGAGACTATTTTTACTCAAAACTGAGAGAGGGTTAACTCTGTTACAAATATCAAATGCTTTCACTGCTTGATTCCTCTAGCTACTGTAAAACAGAAAATCTCCATAACTGATATAAGAGGTTCAAATTGAGCTGATCATGTCACTGTAGAGTGTGCAAGACTTGGATTTCATACAGAGACAAATACTTCAGATTAGTCGCATTGCTACACATAATTCTGACCCATACTTTCTCAAGTTTTGTTGAAGAAGATGATGTCTTCCTCCTATATTGATATTACCTTTGTTATATCTTGATGTCTGCACTGATGTTGACAGTTGCTCTACTATGCCTCAAGTTTGTTGATCAAGTGTGCTGATGATTTGCACAGCCCTCAATGCTACTTTCAAGGGTGTGCTACTTGAAGATGATCATTTTTCCCTTCAAATTGTGAACAGATTTTCCCTTTGAATTTTATCTTTAACTCTCCCTTATAATCTTAATGCAACACTTGCATATAACATTAATGTCTTCAATAACAGGTTTGAGTTCTGAGATGATCTAAAACTTTCCTTGAAGGAATGCAAATTTTTGTTACTAGAGTACTTCATATCAAGGCTTCCAGAATTTAGCTCAGGAGTGGATCAAAACATTCCCCAAACGACTTAAGAGCAAATATCAGATTTACTTCACAATACTGCCATATATAACCTCAGATCATAGGCTTATTATAAAATCTTCAAGGTTCTGATCCGATGTATCTGCAATAGGCCTCAAATGATGGTCTGAGTCTTATAAAACATTCCGTCACACAGAACCTGCTTACAGACATAGTAACAGAAGCCTGAACCTTTCAGATTTGTCCTTTAAAAATTCAATGAAAATATGTTAAATTTACGATCTGATTAGACCTCAGAAAGTCAAAGGAAAGTGCCTCAATTTTGCCACCAAATTACTTCTGATCTTGGGCAGACTTTTAGGCTTCAGGAGAAGTTTCGAACTAGGGATAAAACAGTCCTCAAATTGACCCCAACAAGAAGGTTTATATCTCGTGCAAATTTGCCACAAGCTATTTTGAATATTCTTCTATAAGAGTATCTTAACCAAGTCGAATTGATTTCATAATCTGGCCACAGGAGGTCCGAAAAAGTGCCTCGGACAGAGCCACAGAACTCTCTCTAGATACGGCCAAAATAGTTCAGACAAAGATTATCAAGAATTGAAATATATTCAGGTGATCCTGCCTCAGAAGCGAGGGCTAGAAATGCCACAAACCAGATTCTTCAGTCTCCAAAATACCCTCATAAACCATACCTCTTCAAATTTACTTGACCGCACTAGGCCTTGATCAAAGGTCAAAGACCGTTAAAAGAATTCTCTTCAAAAAGGACCATGTGAAGATGACTAGCAGCTGATGGAACCTTGTTGAAAAGAGGTTGCCAAAACACAGTTGTCACCTTTTCATGAACTTCACACAAATCAGATGTAGGATGTTCACACTGGGTTTTACGAATAGATCCATAACTACTTCAAGAATGATTTCTTCTGATTTGATTGCTGACGAAGGGCTTCATAACCATGACATGACTAAATTTGCATATCTTCAAAAATTCCCACTAAGCATGCAACTCCTCTTCTTCACTTATTCAGTATAGAAGCACGCCTCTCATATGCATACGACTCCTTACTAGACAGGATCCTCTCACAGCTTCACAGAAAATTTTAACTAGAGATCACCAGCCTTTTCTTACGCTAAGGGATCACACCACAAGAACAATTTTGACAAAAATCCTTCGACGTAGAAACATTTGAAAATTTTGTGCAACGCTCAGCTCCACAATAATGTGGTATCGTGATTCCATTGAGTCAAACCTTATGATACCTTGGTACTACAATGATCTTTAAAATGGGCCGCATAGCTCAAGATCACATTTGATTTCACAAGGCCGTAGGGTCAAGCCTTAGAAAGGCCAAGGAATATCTTGATCACCTGCACAAATACAAGCAAAACCCCTATTCCAACAAACCAGAAATAAAACTTGAGCCACAAACTTAAACCCTACTTTTGAGTAGCATACTTCACCAGACCAATGGTTTTCGGAGCTCTCATTCTGTCCTATAAATCACTGCAAAATCATGACAAGGGTTATTGTATCTGGAAATGAAAAAAAAATGCAGAGTCATTAAAGATCAGTGCGAGGATCTCAGAGGAAAACATCCTGCGCTATCCTTTTGGGAATACACGGCCTTACTCAGCTACATACCTGATAATTCATTCCTTCAAAACAAAATATCCCTTTCAGAAGTGTCCTTCAACCAAAAATAGAGGGAATTAGTCCTCTAAAATGAACATGGTTGTGATCATGCTCAGAATTTGATTTAATGCGTCAAGGAGCTCGGTTATGGGTATCCTTCAGTCTTTTGATGTGATGAAGCCTTGAATGGAAACTAACAAGCTTCTCAGCTGTATTGCATTCTCTCTTGCTTGGGCTTGTCCTCACCTGGCTCTGATACCATGTTAATTTTGGGTTAACATGTTCTTTGCTTAGGACAGTTACTGATTCTAATTCAATTCATTTCCATAAGTAATCACATAAGACATTATCACTTTGACAGTAACTGAAGAAAGAAGATAGATGATAAATGCAAGAGACAAATCAAGACAAGAGAACACATGAAATTGGCTCAAGCCAGGGAAAACCCTTGATCAAATCTTCTTATTATCAATTTATCAAATGTTCAGCAGAGAGAGATAGAGTACAATGACTTAAAGTCAAAACTGACTTGCTGATTGGAAGATCTAATATCACAGCCCTTAGACAAATAGGTGGCCCACTCAAAACTGCAATCCCGGCATGAGCTGGAGACATACTACTGAAGAGGGTTGATCTGGTTAGGGCTGTTTATGAATCACCGTTGACCCTTCTTACTGCATCAAGACTTCTTCTCTTAACAGCGGCTTTGATTGACAAGCAAGGAGTTGCATTCTCCTTTTCTGAATTGCATTGTCCCTTCATTTATTGTGACTTGATGTGAGGGTAGTTCCTAGGTCTTTCGACACTCCCAAAAATGAGACATGTCTTTCTGCAATTGACACAAGTACCTGCGGCCCAAAAACAGAGAGAGAAACAACTACAAAACAGTACCCAGAACAGCCATGATCTCACCTTCTAGCCTGCGGCCTTCTGCCCTGAATTCAGTCTACCAAACAGTCATAGAAAAACCCAAACGGCTGCCCTATTCCTCCTTTGCTTGGAGTCCCTTCTTCCTGCGGCTAGATCAGAGAACTCTTGTGATGAATTGCTCCTTGGATGTGTGAAATGAGATTGGAGGATGCCCTTATATACAATTAGACATGATGTTTTGTCCTTATGGAGGTGAAGCCGACCTTGACACTTTGGAGGCAAAATCAAATTTCAAATTTTCAATTTTTCCCGTCTTGATAAGGTCATGCCTTATAGAATTTCTTTTGAATAAATAAATATTTTTGTTATCCAAATTTGGTGATCTTTAGGTTGATTTTGGTCCTCTCAAGAAGAGGAATTCAATATAATAATCATCTCCAACATATGAGCTGTCCAATAGGGGAATTTGGCCCTAGTTGCCACTTTTAACACACTACAAAACATTTTGTTTTTTTATAGAGACTAGATTCATATTTTAGATTAACAAGGTGATTAGATAGGAATTTATTCAAACATAGTACCCAATCCTAGTCACCACTATTTGATTGTTTTCACAATGCTTGAGGTTGAGGCAGTGGATACATTGGACTTGAATTTCCTAAGGAGAATTATGTCCAATATGTAAAAGTTAAGATGACCTCAACAATGAAAAAAACAAGAGCAATAACTATAAGGATCAACCATTGAAATTTTAAGTTTCTTGCTTTTTTGGCATGGAGTCGATGCTTGCTATAATGTTGTCGTTGAAAAGATAGCAGTTAAATCACTAGAAACACATGGGTTGTAATATTCTACTTAGAGAAATACAGTGAATATCAAAAACATGAACTAGCTACAGCAATTAAACAAGGCATGCAAATCTGAAACTCCCCACATGCAGATTAAATCGGACACTATTGAGCAGAAATAATAGAGCTTAGCCATTTTATTAGATTTCGAATGTCAATTTGGGTACAAGTGAAGTGGAATGAGTGCACCTGGGCTTGCTACAGCAAGCATGAAAAACCCAAGTGAATATGAAGAAATCTCCAGGCTGAAATGGGCTCATTGGTTGTACGCTTTGCTCAGAAAATTTATTATTGTTGCTGCTTTAGGCTAACTGTGATTTAGGGCCTCAGATCTGCTCCAAAAATTCTGCAAAATTAGGGCTGAGCTCCTCAACCCCCAACCAACAAAACCCAGAAAGCTTATGGCCCAATTTTGACTGCTCAGAAATACCCAAATTTTGTGCGAATTTCCCAAAATGTTGGCCCAGTGTCCAACCCAGATATCTACTGCAGTTCTGCTCCGAATCTCTCCCCAAATTTGCTGGAAATTCACTGCAAAAATATCTCCCGTAATGTAAGGAAAATTCCTGCTCAAATTTTCTGCTGCAAATTGTGCCCAGAAAATTCCTGCGCAGGCCCTAGGAAGGACAAATCCTGTCCTCACAAAATCAGCGCTTTCTAACTCTGCAAATCACCTAGATAACTTGTCCATTCCCAAAGGAAAATGCTGAAATTTCTCCAAGTGTTTTCTCGCCCAGAAACCCCTCAATCAAGTTGTACGAACTTCCTTGGCCCTTAGGGCCCTGTCTCCAAAGACCATATCAGCAAAAGTTAATGCATCATAACCATATAAAGCACGAAAGGGTGACATACCTATGGACATATGATATGTGGTGTTGTAGCAATACTCCCCGAGGTGCAGCCATTTCACCCACGCTCTCTGCTGCCTGGTCACATAGTTGTGCAGGTAGCCCTCCAACGACTTGTTCACTATATTTGTCTATCCATCTATCTAAGAATGGTATCTCGTGTTGAGGGTAAGCTCTGTGCCCACAAGGCGAAATAGCTCCTACCAGAATCCTCCTACGCTCCCTAATGGCCCTGTATGTCTTCAAGAACCCTTGGTGCCCCACCAAAGGTGAGTCATGAGTTGCGCGCAGGATCTTCTCCCTCAACTATGAGCCTAGCACCAGATAAATCTTATCCTTGTAGTAAATAACCTCATCCATCACTTGGTACCTGTCATCCTCATGAGTACCATCCAAGATCTCGCATACTTGTCGATCCTTGGAGTACTCCACCAATAGTTGTTCTCTCCAATCCTGCGTGATATCATTCAAAGAGAGTGTCACGGGCCTCTGTGATAGTGCATCAGTGACTATGTTCTGCTTGCCCTTAACATAATCTCAAAATCATATGCTTGGATCTTACTGACCCATTTTCGTTGTCTCTCCTGCAAGTTCTGCTGCTCCAAGAAAAATTGAAGACTTTTGTGGTCAATCTTCACCTTGAACCCATTTCCCACCAAGTATTGTCGAAACTTAGCCAATGCATGCATAACGGCCAACATCTCCTTGTCATAAATGGAGTACAACCTCTCATGTGGTTATAACTTCCTACTCTCAAATGCTATAGGATGGCCCCTTGCATCAGAACTGCCTAACACCCTCTCCAGATGCATCGCACTCTAAAACAAATGGTCGTGAGAAATCTGGTAGGGCCAAAACAAGAAAACTACTCATCACCCTCTTAAGCCACTCAATGGCCTTATGTGCAACATCTTTCCACTCAAAAGCCCCTTTCTTCGTCAAATTCGAGAGGGGTTCTGCCAGCTGGGGAAACCCCTTCACGAATCTCCCGTAATATGTATAGATGCCCTAGAATCCTCACAACGTTGTCACATTCTTAGTTGTAGGCTAATCTAGGATTGCCCTAATCTTCTCCCGGTGCACCCATACTTCATCCCCCCCAATCACATGTCCAAGATACAGCATCTCTCTCAATCCAAACTCACAGTTGGACATTTTTGCATACAATTGCTGCTCCTCCAATATGCACAATACCTCCTCCAAGTGCTGGAGGTGCTCCTCCCATGTCCTGTTGTTATCAAGATGTCATCAAATAAAACTAGGACACATCGTCGCAACTACTTGCAGAACACATGGTTTATGCAAGACTTAAACGTGGTTGATGCGTTGATTAGCCCAAAGGGCATCACCAAGAACTCGAAGTGTCCGTAATGCTAGCAGAAAGCACTCTTTGAGATGTCTCTCTCTCACCCGGATCTGGTGGTACCTAGAGCGCAAATCTATCTTAGAGAAGTACTTGGCTCCTCTAAGCTCGTCCATCAGCTCATCAATGCGCAGAATGGGATACCTATTCTTTAGTGTCTTCTTGTTGAGGGCCCGATAGTCTATACACATACGAAGGGTCACATCCTTCTTCACTAATACAACTAAAGAAGCGAAGGAACTAGAACTAGGCCCAATGTGCCCTAACCTCAGCAACTCTTGTATTTCCCTCTCAATCTCATCCCATTATGCCTTGGGATGCCTGTAGGGAGTGATAATGACGGCGTGCACCCCCTCCTCCAACTCAATGGTGTGCTTGAACCCTCTTTCTAGTGGCCTATTGGGTGGGATCTCTCAAAATACTACCTGATGTTTCTCCAAGAGTGCCAATATGTCTGGATGTGTCTGCTACATTGGTCCCCATGTCTCGAAAATTCTCAATTCTACAGCCCAAGCTATATCACCATGCCTCAAATTGGCCTCCATCCTACGCGTTGACATTGTTTGGGGTGGATATGAGTGCATCCCTCTCAACAATACCATCTTCCCATCCAGACCCGTGAACTCTATCTCTAACTTCTTCCAATCGGTAGTGACTCGCCTGAGAGAATACAACCATTGGACCCACATCACCATATTGGTGTCGGGTGTTGAAGAAAGTGTAACTAGGTTTAGTCTTCATGACATTGTAATCATGATTTTGTAAAACAAGAAAATGAATTTATTAGTATTCCTTGTTGCATGGGTTTCATGAGCAAGAGGCTTATTTTATAGATGGCTCCCATTGAGAGCCCTAGGATGTCAAAGAGTCAATGTCATGCTCTTCTTGAGCATATATGTAATGAATATAAGTCTACCTAGTGATTAGATTAGCCCTCCAAGACAAGCACAATCCTCTTAAAAAGAGCAGCCAACAAAAAGATGAAGAAGAGCAGCTATGTCGGCCTCAAAATATATATTAATGTCAAGTCGGCTCAACTAATAGACACATCCTTTCACTGTGACATGTCAGCTTATTTATGGAGACAAAACCACTATAAATACCACGTTGGGGTCACCAAAGGAAACATAGATTCGGATTGCTCTTTGAACTTCGTATAGGTGGAGGAAGTAAAAGACAATTGTAGGAAGAGTTTCGGATGTCATTCTCGAAATCTCAGGAACTCTAGATGGGTACAATAGGGTATATCTCGGATACCTCTGCAACTTCGGATGGCACAGAGAGTTACAGGAATCTCGAACGGAGATAATATTATAGTGTTTCGATTGGAGAAAGGGTATATGGTTCTCGGATGGATATTGCAGGAGTATATACTCTCGGCATAAGTATTACAGTGATGTGTTCACGGCGTGACAGTGACAAGGATGATCTCAGTGAAAAACACAGTCATATTCTGGGTAAAGTTCTCAATGCAGTCAAGGATGATTACAGTCTCAACATGATCTCACAAGTAACATACTCTACCTCAACATACATCAAGGTGGTGTCGTGATCCTATCATAGTCATGATCTCGTTCTTAATAAAGACAGTCTCAAAGGTTATGATCTCGGTAAAGGTGCAGTCATAGTGTAGTAATGATGAATATCTCTTTGATGCAGCAATAATGGCCTCAATGGTGCAGCAATAATGATGGTCTCAGCAGTGACAAAGAATAAGATTGATGTCTTGGTCTTGGAGTGGCGTAATAGGTCAAGGGTCATGGTCTTGGTATTCGTCAATTGGAATCTCTATAAGAAGAATTTTGTGTGGGTTTTCCTCTCCAAGAGGGAGAGGTTTTGGCCCTACCAGGATGCCAACATCTTGTGTTCTTGTCTCTTTGTTTTGGTAGCTATTTGATGAACTAAAGAAGACACTCTAATAATAATAAGTGAAGATTGGAATAAGAAGAAAATTTGAAAACACCTCACAAATAGTTATCATGCAAGAAGAATCTAATTATCTCTAACTGCCCTAGATTCCTCAAAATTGGGAACGTCAACTAAAAAGAAGTGATTCGTCATCAAGTAGTTCCCCATGGTCATGGTGACATGGTCAAACTAGGAACGTATCTAATGCATTGCATGGTCCTGTTTTTAGTTTTTGTAGCATTGGAGGTGTTCTAGTTTCGAAAATTTGTGGAAAGGCTAAAACACATGGGCTCTCCATAACCCATAAATCATTTCTGGAAATTCCACCTAGAAGTATCTCAATTAGATTATTAGCCTATTTTTTAATATTTCTTAAGTCTAAACTTAGGAAATTTGGTTAATTAATCAGTATTAATTGAGATAAGGTGTGAACCATCTAGAAATTCACACGGATCGATAGGGAATTAATCTAGGCCCTTGATTCAGATTTAATCTTGGTCGTTGGAGGACCAATAAAGGATTATAAGAAGAAGTCAATGGGTAGATGGAAAACACACTTGAGACACTTGAAGAGTTTGATTTCCTTAGAGAGTTCGATTTTCTAGAGAGCAGCAGTCAGTTGCAAGAAGTGTTCGAGCTTCAGAAGGGAAGCAAAGATAGAGAGGGGCAAGGACAGTGAGGGTGGAGGAAGATTTTACAAATCCAACGAGTGCATTGCAAAGAGGCAAAGATAGCCACAGTGAGGCTGATGCAGGGGTTGCGCAGAAGCCTCTAGAGGCAATTCAATTCTGCTGGGGAAAAATCGAGTTTCAGTTCCAAAGGTTAGAAAGCGATTCCAAAGGCCAGGTGGGAGTTTTCCCAGTCAGCAGTAGACTAGACGGCTTGAGAAGTAGTTGATTCACGCTGAGCGTGGAAGGGACTGCTCTAGGGTGACGCAAGCCTGTGCTAGAATGTCCTTGTAGATGAATATGGCCTGAAAGCCGACGTGGAGAATGTGGTAGCAGTACCCCAGGATGCAGATCAGCTTAAGGAGTACAGAAAAGAAATGGCGCAGGCGAAGCGGATGATCTTGGATGGAATTCAAGATCATATAGTCTCACATGTAGCTGGCAAAGGCACTGCCAAGGAGATGTGGGATGCTCTCTCCACGTTGTACCAGAGTTCTTCCAAGCAGCGGAAGATGTTTCTCTAAAGTTGAGAAGCATCAGGATGCAGAAGGGAGAAAGCATAGGTCCCTTCCTCACCGGGATTGAGGAGGTACGAGATCAACTAGCAGTCGTTAGGGAGGCACCCCAACCCATAGGAGCTTATACGGTTGGCACTGAATAGTGTCTCATAGGATTGGCAAGTGTTTGTCCAAAGTATATTGGGCAGAGACACTTTGCCTGGATGGGACAGGATGTGGGCAAACCTACAGCAAGAGGAGTTGAGGCAAGCTCTAGTAAAGAGCACCATCAGCGGGAGCAACAATAAGGGTGTGAAGAGTGAGAAGGAAGAGGAAAATGTGGCCCTTGCATCGAAGGGTCCCAGTTAGGGGCAAGGGGAAAAGAAGAAGAAGAAGGACCTGTCTAAGGTCAAGTGCTTCATATGTGGCGAGCTTGGCCACTATAGTACCTAGTGTCCTCAAAGGAAGAAGGACAAGCAAGAGAAGCAGGACCAGGCGGCAGCATCCGCAAAGATAGACAAGTTGTCCTCTAGGATGGAGGAAGAGCCTAGAGGAAGAGTTTGCTATGTTTGCAGCTATACCTCCAAGAGAGAGGTGCGGTAATATGAAGTTGTAGTACCAAGGATGGCAGAGATTAGGCAGGATCCTTGAGGTGTCCTCCTCATGGATCATTACCGTGCTACTAGGGCCCACAGTATTTAGTAGCAAGATGGATCAATGTCAATGATGCAGTCAAATTCCTAGTGACAGTTACAGACTAGTGGCAGTCAGATTCTGAGGAGCGCAGTGCAGAGTTGGTAGTAGTGCAAATTCTTCATTAGATAATGCAGAGGCTAGTAGCAGTCAAGACTTGGGTGGCATGTATTACTGAACACAATTGCTTCAGTATTTAGGATGCTTCTCAGTTGCAGTTGTTGAAGTTGCAGCAACAACAGATGAGAGGGAGTTGCAATGCAGATGCAAAGTTGGCACCAGTATGGCAGTGTCGGCAGCAGTGCGAAAGCAACATCAGAATTGCGCAATAGTTGGTGGGCAGTGGTAAGACATCAGCAACGTGACAGAGGGTGGTACAGAAATAAGGTGTTGTGGCAATATGTGCAGCACTAGAGAGAACACCTTCCCCACTAAGAGGGATTATTAGTTTTTGTATCATCGGAGGTGTTCTACTCTCGAAACTTTGTGGAGAAGCTAAAACACATGAGCTCTCCATAACTCATAAATCGTTTCCGGAAATTCCACCTACAAGTGTCTCAATTAGATTATTAGCTTATTTTTTAATATTTCCTAAGTCTAAACTTAGGAAATCTGGTTAATTAATTAGTATTAATTGAGATAAGGTGTGGATCATCTAAAAACTCACACGGATCGACATGGAATTAATTTGGACCCTTGATTAAGATTTAATCTTGGTCATTGAAGGACCAACAGAAGAGTATAAGAAGTCGATGGGTAGATGGAGAACACACTTGAGACACTTGAAGAGTTTGATTTCCTTGGAGAGTTCAATTTTCCAGAGAGCAGCAGTCAATTGCAAGAAGAGTTCAAGCTTCAGAAGGGAAGCAGAGACAAAGAGGGGTAGGAGCAGTGAGGCCAAAGGAAGATTTTCCAGATCCAGCGAGTGCATTGCATAGAGGCAGAGATAGCCACAGTGAGGCTGACGCAGGGGCTATGCAGAAGCCTCTAGAGGCAGTTCGATTCTGATGGGGAAAAATCGAGTTCCAGTTCCAGAAGCCAGAAAGCCATTCCAAAGGCCAAGAGAGATGTTTTCCCAGTCAGTAGCAGACTAGATGGCTTGAAAAGCAGTTGATTTAGGTTGAGCGTGGAAGGGACTGTGCTAGGGTGACGCAGGCCTGCGTAGAAGCAGTTTGGACGGCTCACTTGGAGCTGTAGTCAGAGCCCGGATTTCCCTGTGGGGTGAGGAAAATTCCTCACTAGATTTTTGCTAGTATTTTTTCTCTATAGGAGTGTCAAATTTCAGCATCCAATTGTACTCATAATTTCTCATTGTTACATAATAATAAAACCCTCAACTATTGCACCGGTTTTCCCGCATTGGATTTTTCCAGGGATATTTGTCCAAAAATAGTTGTGTTAATTTTGTGTGCGCTAGAATATTTCTCAGTTCCAGTTCCACGGTTTTATTTGTGAAGGTTGCAGTGTGATTTATTTAGTATTTGGTATAGAAAATAAATTGTTAAATTAATTAACAATTAGAAGAATAATTTCCAAAGAATGCAATAGGATTTCAGTAGTGAAATTTTTACACCTGTCTCCCGACACCAATACTGAAAACCCCTCAAAAGCCTCTGTCTGAATGCCTCTCCACTCAACCAACTGCACATCTATAAAATTGTGGGTAGCCCCACTGTCCACCAATACTGACACATGTTGCCCCTAAAACTCCCCAAAGTGAATCAATAAAGCCATCGGTAGGCAAGAATGCTCCTCCACCAGGTGGGGGTGGTGGGCCACCTCCTCCAGTGCCCTAAGGTCCACAATCTCCCATATCTAGCTCCTGCTTTATCTCTTCCTCCTCTGCCTCAATGTCTGAAAGCACCTCTATGTAGTGGGTCTTGCCCTCGGTACGCCAATGCCCTAATGCCCATGGCTCCTGGCAAGTGAAACATAATTTCCTCCTCTCGAGGTCCCTCCTGGTCCCATCATCCAACTGTCCTCTCCCTGTCCACTCCTTGTAAGGAGGTCTAGTGTCTTTTCCCTTCTAAGGGAAAATGGGTCTAGTACGTGTTGGAGGTCTCATCTTTGTAACAGCATCTAGCATGTCCCAAGCTCAGTTAATGGCATCCTACAATGATATTGGCATGTATGCTCGCACCCATCCTCTCAATGGCTCAGCCAACCCCTCAATAAACAGCGTAATCAATCTAACCTCGGAAATATTTGAGGCCATCACCACAAGTCTCTTAAACTCGGCTATATAAGCTTCTGCACTACCTGTCTGCTTCAGGTTAGCCAGCTCCCTGAAATGCAGATCTAGGTCTTTCTTATCATATCTATCCACCATCCTACAAGTGAACTCAGTATAAGAGGTAATGGAGGCATGCCCTAATGTGATCAGCCCATGATACCACCACTCTTGCACATCCTCGTCCAGATGTAGTGTAGAAAATTTGATCGCATCAGTCTCCCTCATAGGGTTCAGATTAAGGTAGGTATCTAATTTCTAAACCAAAGCCCTCACTAAACTCCTAGCTGACCCATCAAAACTGGGTAATGTCACCTTCCCTACAAACTTTTGATTATCTCAGCTCCGATACTACTGTCCTCCTCTGGATGAAGTTCCAACCCCCCTAAACTTTTCCTTCAGATGGCAATAATCTGCAAAAGTAAGAGTCCTCCTGGCTTTTAGATCCAACGCCTCATACTCAACAATCCCATCAATGAAGGATCTAATCAGCTTGAAGAAAGCATCAACCCCTCTCACACTTTGGCTCCTCAGTGAAACATGGCATGTTGGGCTTGTTAATCTAGCTATACGTGTGAGTGGGTTGTTGGTTTGTGCGCTGATGTATATGGCTCCCCTCTCCTGTGCAAGAGCCTCCCTCTCCATCATTGACTCCCCATTGTGGTCCTCCATGCATGTTCTGCAACTACAAGTCCACCAACTACCTCATCGTCCCTATCAGCTGTTGATTCAACCTCACCAGCTCCTCCAATAATGGATCACATGCCCCCTGTCTTGGTTGCTCATCCCCATTGTCCCCCATGAAATCTATGGTGTTCTCAAACTCTGTATCTGAGAAGTGCTCAAGCTCATCCTCTCTACCACAACCCCTTCTTCTACCTCTACCTCTGCCTCTGGGACGATAAAATGCTCCACCAAATGGCCCTGTCATCACCTACTCTTAAGCCCACAGCTAGCCAAGAACATGCTCTGATACCACTGTAATATTCTATTTAGAGAAATGCAATGAATATCAAAAACATGAACTAGCTACAGTGATTAAACAAGGCATGCAAATTTGAAACTCCACACATGCAAATTAAATCATAACACTATTGAGCAAAACTAATAAAGTTGAGCCATTTTATTATATTTTCAATGTCAATCTTGGTACAAGTGAAGTGAAGTGAGTGCACCTGGGCTTGCTACAACAAGCATGCAAAACCCAGGTGAATATGAAGAAATCTCCACACTAAAATGGGCTCACTAGTTGTACGCTTTGCTCAGAAAATTTGTTGTTGTTACTGCTTGAGGTTAGTAGGGGCTCATATCTACTCCAAAAATTCTACAAAATTAAGGTTGAGCTCATCGACCCCAACCAACAAAACCCAAAAAGCTTATGGCTTGATTCTGACTACCCGGAAATACCCAAATTTGGTGTGAATTTCCCCAAATGTTGGCCCAACGTCCAGCCCAGAAATCTATTGTAGTTTTGCTCTGAATCTCTCCCCAAATTTGCTAGAAATTTACTGCAAAATTATCTCTGGTAATATAAGGAAAATTCCTGCTTAAATTTTGTGCTGCAAATTGTGCCCGGAAAATCCCTATGTAGGCCCTAGGAAGGACAAATGCGGTCCTCACAAAATCAGCACTTTCCAGCTCTACAAATCACCTAGATAACTTGTCCTTTCCCAAAAGAAAATTCTGAAATTTCTCCAAGTGTTTTCTCCCTTAGAAACCCTTCAACCAAATTGTACGAACTTCTGCCCCTACGTCCTCCAGGAAACTCACACTGGCTGAAGGAAGTGTTGGAATGGCTCACAATAGCCAAAATTTCAACCCTCTAATTAGCTCCAATTTCTCCCTTAGGGTGACACTCGAGTTTCACCAAAAGAGAGTTGGAATTTTCCACTTGGAAATCCGTGTGTTAAGCAGCACCACCTGACTTGGCTAAACAACACAAGCAAACTCTATAACATAAAATGCACAATCAAGGAACCCTCAAAATGAATTTGCTTCTCTTATATATAGTTGTTGCCCCTTCTATTCCTTGTGGGCCCACTAGTTTGAACTCCTTCCTTGCCTTTTTCCTCATGTGGTATGAATTCCTCCAAGGGGTTCGATTTCCTTCTTTGGGTGGCCCCACAACCCACCAACTATTTAATTATTTTCATTTCTCCTAAGCTGGTCACCTTTTTCCTCAAAATTAATTCAAGCCTCCAACCCCTTTCTCCTAAGTCAAACATTTAATAATTATCAAAATTGCAAAATTGTGAATTCACCTTAGCAAAATTTATTTATTGGGAACATGACATGGACCATCAAACATAGCTCATGTTTTGAGCTACAACTTGAACAATGGATTTAGATTCAGTGCAAAACAAAAGAAACGGATAGGAAAATGATCATATTATCCAATCACAATATTCATAACTAAATATACATACCCCAAATATCTTTGAAATCTACCCATAACATTCCTGAAATTTGTCTAAAACATTCTTGACATCTATCAAGAACATCTTGGGTATGATCAACAAATCCCAATGATCATATTATCCAATCACAATATTCATAACTAAATATACATACCCCAAATATCTTTGAAATCTACCCATAACATTCCTGAAATTTATCTAAAACATTCTTGAAATTTATAAGAACATCTTGGGGATGATCAACAAATCCCCAATGAAATGCCAATAGTTTGAATACATTTCCTAAAATACCCCAAATTCCCAAAATGCAATTTAAAAACATTCCCTAAAATACCCCAAATTCCCAAAATGCCAAAACAAGAAGGATTTTTTAAATAGGTACGGATCCCATACAACATAGCTATAATACCTACAGATTTTAGAAAACTGGCCAAACTGTTGTCCTAGTAGGAGGCATGGTCATCCATACAAATCAATCCACCAAGCAGCTACATCTCATTTTGTGGGAAACATACCTTGCATCTACATCCACCAAACAAGCCAATTGCCATAACTCAAATTATCTTTCAAAATAAAATGGCAAGGTATTACAGATTATGAAATAGAGGTTTTGGCTTTTATCCGGGTCTGGCCAATTTTGTTCAAAATTTAGTAGAAGATTTTTAAAATCATAAGTTTGAATCATATAATCTGAATGTCTAAGTATTGAATCCATTTATGGAGTCAAAAACGCATTTAAACAACAACAAAAAAATCACAATGTCACCCTATATTACCGATTCCAATAAAAAAACCAAAAAAACATCCATTAATGAGACCAGATTTACAAAATTAATAACATCACTTTATAGAGTTTGAGCAGAGAAAAAAGATACTGATGTTCTATTATTTT
Organism: Pinus taeda; assembly: GCA_000404065.3. Classification (NCBI taxonomy): domain Eukaryota; kingdom Viridiplantae; phylum Streptophyta; class Pinopsida; order Pinales; family Pinaceae; genus Pinus; species Pinus taeda. Next base: position 88,272 of record APFE030939505.1, on the reverse strand, counting down.
CAAGGAAGCGTAAGTTCGATCAAATCGAGAATCCCACTGAGAATTAATCCGAAACAGGGCCATACAACGTTCGGTTGTGTCGAATGCATTAATTATCAATGACAGACAGCTAGCGGTGCTAATTTCGGATTAGCACGCACGCGGACGAACTCCCAATTCAAGTAACTCTATAAGACAATCCCCGCGATTAAAATCAAAAGGTTTAAGCTTTGTGGTCTGATAAGTTGGGAGTGTGAATGGGAAAGTTAAAATTACGGGAAGATGACCAACAACAGGCAAGTGCGATTTGGGGGCAGTTTCCGAGAGTGGAGCGAAGTTCCCCGAAAGAAAATGCAGAGGCTTCCTCGAACAATACAACGAAGAGGCTCCAACTCCCAGTTTCTCCACCACGTCCACCACCCACGAGTCGAGGCCCCGATTGGGATGGGGATTCACAGCCTTGTAACCATTGTTGCCATCTTCGGGAACAGTTGCCGTGGTGAACTTTTAGATCTTCGCTACGATTTCTGCATTTGTGTTTGATCAATCTCTCCTGTGTATGTTTCGTAGTTAAATGATCAGCTCTGTACTCCATGAGAGTATCGCAGTGTTTACGTGACATATGGCTAACTTCCAACCATTATAGGCATTACACATTTTTGAAGTTTTTGAAAAAAACCGTTAGTTTAAATTTGATATTTGTTGTTTAAAATAGGTTTTTGACTATATATATAAATCTTTTAAAAAGAGAGTTCACACTTTTAAGTTATGATTTCAACCCTGGCAATCAAATCTAACCAAATCAAATCAGAAGGTAAAATGCACTAAAAACTTCCAAAATAAACTTTGATTTTGTGCGAAGAAAGGGAAAATGATATTTTTTTTTAATAAAATTTATATTTATTCGAAATATGTTTTTTAATAATGTCAAATTATAAAAAGACAGAATCATTAAATATATAGTTTATTTTCATAATGATTTATTTGTAAAGTGGAATCAGACACCATAACGAATTAAGATTTAAATAGAGATATTTATAACATAAACTAAAATTGGAAAGTCTTTATTGTCATGTGATTGGCATGATATAAATATTTAATTTTTCATTGACTTGCTGTTAGTTTTTTTGACTAAAAAAAATTAAAATATATTCAAAGTTTAACATTATGAAATTAAATTTATTATTTTTAAATAAAAATTATTTCTATTTATCTTAAATATCATCGGTTGAAATGTCCTCTCTTTTATTGTGTAATGATGGCAAAAACTGACTTTTGTGTACTCTATTATTAATTACTATGTACATGGTAAAAATTGGCTTTTGTTTACTCTATTTTATTATTAGTTACTATGTACTATATCACTAATTACTTTGTACAATAAATATAATTAACATTATATATTGTCTCCCCTCTTATTGTGTAATGATGCAAGAATTGACTTTTGTGTACTCTATTATTAATTACTTTACTTGGCAAAAATTGACTTTTGTTTACTCTATTCAATTATTAATTACTATGTACTATCTTTTTTGAGAGAGAAAAAGCAACATTGTTTTATATTGAGTCAATATAAAAGTATCAAAAATTTTACTATGTACTATATCACTAATTACTATGTACAATAAATATAATTAATTTGAAAAATAGCATTATATATTAATCACTATGTACCATAAACACAAATGGTTTGTAATTAAATTCAAAAATTCCATTTTCTCATTGATGTAAAGTATTAAATGAACAATTTTTATGGATCTTATTTTTAATTTACAAAAAAATATATGTAAAAATAAGGTGTACAATTTGTACAACTCTTATTATATCAATCTATACTCCAATGACATAACATGTGTACTATAATATGAGGGTTATATAAAAAAATTGTCATTATTCAATATTAAATAAATAAGTATTTCATTATTATCATTCTCTTCAATGTCAATTATATATATATATATATCCTTTATTTACCAAAAAAATATTTAATTATATTAAAAAAATTAATAAAAAAAGGTATAAACAATATTCATATAATTTATTTTACAATTTTATTATTGCTTGGAGTTCATACAACACATCATGACATTAAAATATTTTATTAAACTAAGTGGCAAGGAAAGCTAGCTATGCGGCCTTGTTGAAACTTTAAATTTCATAAAAGTTAAGTTGTACACATGTCATGGGCCACCTATATCTTAAATCATGAAAACATTTTAAGAAAGAATTATTTTATTCTTTATTAAATAAGAATTATTTTATTCTTTAATAATATTACCCTGGTTCGGGTTTAAGTATTAATTTTTTGGGTTTATAATATCAATCATGGTCAATTATGGTAAATCATAGCCAACCATAGTGAATCATGATCAACCATGATTATTTTAGTGTTTACAATATTTATCTTATGGTTTATATACCTTGGGTTTATAATATTAGCCCTTTGGGTTTAATATTATTTGCTTAGGTTCATAATCCCTTGGGGTTTTAGTATTAATCCCTTGGGTTTAATATTCACTTTGGTTTATAATATCAATCCATTAGATTTATTATTCCCTTCGGTTTATAATATTTATCATAGTCAACTATGGCCAACCATCATCAACCATAGTCAAATGTCGCATTTGGACAAAGATTGTCTCAATATGAAAATCAGGCATGGTCAACCATGGTGACATTGTGCCAAAGATTGTCTCATGGTCCAATGTCACATTGTAACAACCATGGTCAAATATGGTCCAATATCACATTCTGACACTTGTCTCAATATGAAAATCAACCGATCATGGTCAGGTCCAATCCCTTGGATTTATAATATCAATCATGGTTAATCATAGGCCACCATAGTTAATTATGGTCAACCATGATTATTTTAATATTTAATTTTAATAATTAATAAAATCTTTATTTATATTTAATTATTAATTATAAATAAATTAACTTAATTAATTATTTATTATTTCATAATTATCCATATTTATATTACTTAATAATATTATGTTAATAAATACAATTAACCCATATTTAATTATTAACCATATTTAATATTAAACCTAATTAATATTAATATATAGTTAGCATATTAGAATTATAATATAACATATATATATTTAAGTTGAATCTTTATAAATAAGATTAACCATATTTAATTATTAACATATTTAATATATTAATTTAATATTTAAACTAATTAATATTAGTATATTAGTTTAGCATATTAGATTTATAATATAAATCTATTGAATCCTATGGCATATATTAATTACATTTATGAATGTGATTTTGCTAGTTTTTTATTGAATAAAATTGAGTAATTTGATGTAAATTTCACCAAGCTGTTCGGTAGTCTGTGTAATAGTGTATCAAATGAGGCGTAAAAAACATTTTAATAAGATAATTAATAATTGTTTTATAATAACATATTAAATAGGGATGGTAAGGGTGCGGCAAAATTGTGTAATTTGATGTAAATTTTAGTCTAAAGACTTATCACCGAGCCGTTCAATAGCCACTTTGTAATAGTGTATCAAATGAGGCGTGAAAAAACATTTTAATAAGATAATTAATAATTGTTTTATAATAATATATTAAATAGGGATTATTTTAAACGAAAAATAGCATTTTAATAAGATAATTAATAATCGTTTTATAATAATATATTAAATAGGATTGGTAAGGGTGGAGGTAATATATTATTTTAAAGGAATAATAGAAATTTTACGGTTATAGTTATTCAACAATGAAGCAAAAATCAATAGCCTTTGTCAACGCTTACTTGAAAGCTGCCAAATTAATTGTAATAGGGGTTTCTCTCCTTATATCTTATTTATAAAAATGCTCCTACCTAATAATTTAAAAATGAAAAATGAAAGAAATTGAAGACTTTCATTGCAAGATTATTAAAATTAAAGACTCTCATTGCAAGAATAAAAGGCATGTTTCATAAATTTGAATAATATTTGGTGAATTGTGGAACTTGTGGTTAATAATACTAAAAATAGGTATTTGATTCCTTAAAGAGTGGAATATCATCATGTCCAAAAGCACAAGGGTCTTTCAAAATATAAAAACAAGTGGAGTTGGCTATGTGGAGGTTCCTCTTTCCTAGACTTCGACATGCCAACAAAGGAGGAGAATGGCCAAGAGAATAAGAATGACTTATCAGTAGACCCAAAAAATAGAATGGTACCTAATGAAAAGTGAATTTTTTTTTATTAGAAAAATATTGGAATTCTTATACTTATAACCCAGTGAATAATTTTCAATTGTATAGAGAAGAACATTCCCAATTTTGACTATTATGTTTTGTTTCGGACCCAAACTCTCTACCTTTATGGCTCATTATGCTATTTGATGCACATATGAGGCATAGTTGCATGCCTTATGCAGAGTTTAATACAAATTTTCCCAATTACAATTAAAAAAATATAATTGCGCCAAGATGTGCATTCTACAACGCATTATGATTGCGCCTAGAGGTGCATTTTACAACCCAATATGACCCCGATGTGTAAGTATGTCACGACCTTAAAAAATAATAAAAATATTTTTTACTAATCTCTGCCAAAACAGTAGCTTGAATTTTAAATTATATATAACTTGAATCTTTAGATTATATATAACTTTTTAATCTTATTAATAGACTAAGATTAATTATTGAGCCGAGAAGCGTTCTACAACCCACTATGGGGGTAGATCTCATGTAAAAACGTAAACATAAACATAAATGTAAACACAAAATTAAACACATAAACATTTAACATGTATTGTTTAACATTTAACATTTTTAACCTAATGTTGGTCCTATTTAAAAATCAATCTAATTATTATTATGTATAAACACAATATAAATTTAAATATGAAGAGGTTTACCAACACTTAAAAAATAGTCATAGTAAATAAATAAAAATATAAATAAACCAAAAGTATGGGAAATAAATAAAACCTCTTTTTATACTTACTCTAGATGTATGGTAAATAAATAAAAAAATATAAATAAACTAGACATATGGTAAATAAATAAAACATCTTTTTATATTTACTCCATAAACCTCTTTATATTTACAAAAACTCAAAATTAAATGAAGCCTATGGGACAAATTATTATTAATACCATGAGCCAAAAACAATGAGCCAAACACCATATTTATAAAAAAATGTATGGTAAATAAATAAATATAAAAGAGGGATAAAGAGGTATGGTAAATAAATAAAAATATATCAAATAGGATTAGAAATCAACATTTAATTATATACCAAGCCTATGGATCAAATCTAAGGACCAAAATATTATAAACATGCAAAAACACATTATTAACACTAATATAATATATATTAAATAATTAAATCTTATTCATATTAATATATTATAATATTAATTTGTTAATTTAATAACTGAATTATACAATTAAATTGTATATATTAATATATCATATATATAATTAACTCTAGCTATATATGGGAGGGCAGACAAAGACATAGAGTGATAGATTGGAGAGATAGGGAGAGTGAACAAAGGAGAGATGGAATACACTAAAAGAAAGGGGAGAGGCGAATGAAGAGAGAGACAGGAAAGGAGTGAGAGAGGTAGAGAAGGGTAAGAGAGGAAGCAGGAGACAAAGATCGAGGTGGGAGAGAGAGAGAGAGAGAGAGAGAGAGATGGGGGAAGAGAGAGGGAGGTAGGAGAGAAAGGGGGAGAGAGGAAGGACGAGAGAGAGGAGAAAAGAGGAAGGGATAGAGAGATGGAGTTGGAGGGGGCGAAGGGAAGAAGAAAGACAGAGAGTGAGAAGTGGAGAGAAAGAGGGAGTGACAAGAGAGAGATGGAGAGAGAGTGTGTATGTTTAGGGGTGAGATAAAGACACAAAGAAGGAGACATGGAGACAAGGGGGAGAGAAAAGGAGAGAGAAGGAGAAAGGGAGGGATATATAGAATGATTGATGGGGGAAGAGAAAGGATTAGAGGGCAAAGAGAGAGAGAGGGAGGGAGGCAGGAGAGAAAGGGAGAGAGAGGAAGGAAAAAGGAGATGATTGGATGGGACAAAGAGAGAGCGAGAGAGGTGGGGGGAGACAGAGGGGTGTAGGAGATAAAGGGAGAGAGAGGACTTGATAGAGAAGAGGAGAGAGGGAGGATAAGAGAGATGGAGTTGGAGGGGCGGCGGAGGAGAGAAGAAGAAAGACACAAAGAGTGAGAAGTGGAGAGAGAGGGGGAGTGACAAGGGAGAGATGGAGAGAGAGTGTGTACGTTTTGGGGTGAGATAATGAGACAAAGAAAGAGAGATGGAGAAAGGGGGGAGAGAAGGAAAGAGAGAGACATATAGTAATATAGTTGGAGGGTGGAGAGAGAGAGAGATGGGAGAGAAAGGGAGAGAGAAGGAGGAAGAGAGAGAGGATGTGAGAGAGTGGAGAGAGGTAGCGAAAGAGAGATGGAGATGGAGGGGGAGAGAGATGGAGGTAAAAAGAAAGACATAGAGAGAGAAAAGTGGAGAGAGAGAGAGGGAGTGATAAGAAAGATGGAGAGAGAGGGAAAGGGGACAATAAGAGGGAAGAAAGATTGTTAAATTGGCAACTAGGGCCAAACTCCATGTGGATCAGCTTATTTATGGCAGCTGATATTTTTATTGGATCCCTCTCGTCGAGAGGTGTAGGATTGATCCAAAGATCATCCGATT
>APFE030939505.1:28811-77050 GCA_000404065.3 Pinus taeda | reverse complement strand
TAGGGCCAAACTCCATGTGGGTCGGCTTATTTATGGCAGCTGATATTTTTATTGGATCCCTCTCGCCGAGAGGTGTAGGATTGATCCAAAGATCATCCGATTCCGATAAGTATTTATGGAGATATGAATTTATTTTGTTTATATAATTATTATCAAGCCGACCAGCGCTTATGTAGGCTCTAGAAGCCCAACCGACATGTCTATTCATCATCCTCGTTTTTGGTATAAATAGAAGAGGATTTGAAGTCATTTCTACACACAACTCTCTTGAGATTTCTTCTTCTCCACTTGTTTTGGGTTTTAGTGGAAAGAAGAATCTCTAAGGGAAAAACGCAGTCCTAGAAGATGATGCCCTAAACGCAGACCTAGAGAATGATGCCCTAGCCGCAGGTGTTATCATGCCCTAGCTGAACGCAGTCATGCCCTAATCCTATACGTTGTTTTGAAAGGGTTTGAGACAGCCCTTGGACGAAGCAAAAAGGGATGCCCTAACCACAGTCAAAAGGAAGCCCTAGCTGCAGCAAGGAAAGGACTGGACAGCGTGGACATTTGAGGGCTATTTCAGGGGTCTGTTTAGAGGACATTATGACTGATTGAAGGAGGCCGAGACAAGGAGGTTTTGCTGGAAGGTACAGCTACTGTTTGAGGGTGACAAGTCCATACATTAGGCCTAAATCTGCCCTAAAGGAACAGCGTGACAGCAACAGCTAGAAGGAGTATTCAGCGTGGAGAAATAAGGCTGCTCTGAAGCTATTTCAGGAAGACAGTGAGGCTATTTAGGAAGGCAGAATTGGGGTAGCTTAGGATCAGATCTGTTAAGGTATCATTGGAGGATCTAGGATCATATTTGTGCTGCCTAGAAGCTACAGGAAGACTGTGTGTCAGGCCGTAGGCCATGACACCACAGTCAAGGATTTGATGACCGTTAGATAGGACTGTCTTGACATAATGAAGGCTGCCCTATCTGTTGTTAATGCATCAAATAGATAATGATGGGCATCATGATGAAGTGTAGGGAAGCATTAATAAATAAATGCTACATAAAGTGCAGCATGATAAGATCATGGACATGGACAGCCACATGGTGTAGTATGCAGTGGTGCAGCAAGAGAACCAGATGCAGCATGATGATAGGTGAAGGAGTCACCTTGGAGAATCAGTTGAAGCAGAATGTCTTCAACTGATTTCATCGTTATACGAAATGATCTATGCTAGATCTAGATAAGTCAAAGTGTTGACTTCTGTTGTAAATGTACTCTCTCTCTCTTCTGAACTTTGAAGATAAAAGAAGATTTGATCAAAGGGTTTCCCCACACATTGTGGGGTTTGTCCCTGGCTTGCGCCATATCTTATGTCCTCTTGCGTTGGCTTGTTTTCTGCGTTTTGTATTTATGTTTTATCTGCAGTTTATCGTAATGCTGATGTGATTGCTAACTGTGAAAATTTAAATAAATTGCTCTAGCATAGAACATACCTAATCTTAACAAAGATAGAAGATGGGGAGAGGGAGAGAATGGGAAGAGAGATAGAGAGAGAGAGAGTGGTATATAGATAGATTGGAGAAAGAGAGTGTATGTTTTGGGGGTGATATAGAGAGACAGAGGGAGATATAAATATAGATGGAAGGTGAAGAGAGAGACAAAGAGAGAGATGGAGATAGGGAGGGAGGGACAGAAAGTTTAAAAGATATGGAGTGAGAAAGCGTGTGAGTTTGTGGCACTGAGATAGAGAGACAAAGAAGGGGAGATGGAGGGATTTATAGATATAGATGGAGGGGAGAGAGAGGGAAGAAGATTTCTTGCACTAAATGTGCATTGATTTGAGTGTAGATGGTGATTTCTAACCCTATTTGATTGTTTGCACTAGATGCATTAATTTTAGTGTAGATGTTGATTTATAATGGTATTTGATAACTTGCACTAGATGCATTGATTTCAATGTAGATGATTTCTAATCCTATTTGATTGCTTGCACTATAAGCATTGATTTCAATGTAGATAATGATTTATAATCCTATTTGATTGCTTGAACTAGATGCATTAATTTCAATGTAGAGGTTGATTTCTAATTATATTTGATTGCTTGTACTAGATGCATTGATTTCAATGTAGATGATTTCTAATGCTAATTAATTGTTTGCACTAGATGCATTGATTTTAGTGTAGATGGTGATTTCTAATCCTATTTGATTGATTGCACTAGATGCATTGAATTTAATGTAGATGTTGGTTTCTAATCTTACTTGCTTAATTACACTAGATGCATTGATTTGAGTGTAGATGTTGATTTCTAATCCTATTTTCTTACTTGCATTAGGTGCATTGATTTCAGTGTAGATGTTGTTTTCTAATCTTATTTGATTGTTTGCATTAGATGCATTGATTTCAGTGTAGATGTTGATTTTTTATTTGATGTAATTGGTTGTATGATGGTACATTAATTTTAAAGTGATTGGATTAGCAACGTGCATTGATGTCGCTGTAAGCACAAAAAATTATTGACAATAAACATTGACTTTTGTGTTATAGTAATTCAACCTATTAATATTTGAGAGCAAGAGAAACAATATCTGATGTTTACACAACAGCTCGAGCTAAATATTTAAATGGTTTACGATTTCAACTGTCCTTTTCATATAATTGATATGAAAAGATGAAAAAACTAACAAGGGTGACAATAAAAATAGTACAAGAAAATAGTTTGAGATTGATCACAATGAAGACTATTTGTAATTGACTACATTCTTATTATTCACATTTTCTATCATTAAACACTATTACATTGTCATTTTGCATTCAAATTTTTTTCATCATTTTTCATCATTAAAGTTATTAACAATATTTATCATCTCAACTAATTGAGGTAACTAAGAAAATTTAAAATTAAAATGGCCAGATAAATCTCAAACATATTTAACATATTTAAAATGATTATATTAATGTTAGATGTATTTACATATTATTGATCAAATTAATCATATGTTCGATAGATTTTCCTTGGCTACACACGACTAAAATCAACCTAGATCCATCTTAACTCCGGATCTATCAAGTGCCGAGAGGGATCAAATCTCTCAACGTGCAAACCTTTCTTCAAGTTTTGCAGTCAAAAAAGAGGTTTGCACGTCGAGAGATTTGATCCGTCCCGGCGCTTGATAGATCCAAAGTTAAGATGGATCTAGGCTAGTAATATATTAAATGTTGTGTGGGGTTGTATATATATTATTGAATCTGAATTGTTTCAAATGTAAAGACATATATCCAGTCTCATGTAACATTTAATACATTAACATGACACAATTGTTGTTCACTTTGTTACAAAATCTTTAAAATAAAAATCATCAAATCACAGTACTTTATAAAAGATAAATATTATTTTTTTTACTGAAAAGTTTTTTTATGATTTATGATATGCTTCAAAACATTTAATATTGCATTGAGTGTAGTTTAACTATTCGATGTTTTGATAGCCTCGAGGGTTAGCTCAATTGCTCGAATCCTCGTCATTAATGCACCTTTGCTATTGAGAGGTCATGGGTTCAATTCTTTCCACACTCTTGGGGTTAGGCTCAACAGTTGAGCCAACAAGGATCCTTTCAAATAGATTTTTCTGGTACAATTATTCTACGGACGTAGCAATCACCAGTCTCTTGGGATCATGAACCATATATAATAGATATACACAAACAAACAAAAAACAATTAGTCAATGTTTTGGTTTTTATGGCTAGAATTTGACAATACAATTGTGGATGATATTGCAATTTATAATTGTTTAGAATGTGTTTTGAATGCATAAATGGATTAGTGCCCTTGAAAACCTCTAGGGCACTTAGATTGTGCGGATTATACAACTCAAACTTATGATTCCATCGAATCCTTACTGAATTTTAGACAAAATCAACCACAACAAAGCCAAAACATCAAAGAGTTAGACCATGCTACAAATAATATTGTCATATTTCAAGACAAAATTAATATTTATCCTTCAGTTCACAAAATATTACAATTTGCATAAATAGGCCATTTCAAAATAACATGTCACGAAAGAAGATTGTCAATGCTTGTAATCGATTACCTAGCTTTACTTTTCATTGTCACAAAGAATGTCTTCCATTAATTTTCCAATTTGTTTGGACCATTTTTATAAATCAATTTAGATCCATTTTAAACTCAAATTTATTGAGCATTTAAAGGGATCAAATTTCATAATATGTAAAGTATTTATCATTTAACTTCATGTCATTTATTAATTCCTTCATATTAAAAAAATTTGCAGATTAACAAATTTATGTGCTTATAAATCCAAGTTTAAAATAAATCTAGATTGATTTAAGTTTTTTTAAATGTTGTCATATGTATGTAGTTATTTATTTTTTATTCAATTTAATTTGTATTATTTAAGATTAAGTAGACTTGTATTTCCATGCCGAGAGGCACTCTCCAGCACAGTATGGAAAAGATGTTGTAATGTCTTGCTATGTTATGTTATTTAAACATTTTGACTCTACCAAATAAAAATAAAATAAAATTAATAATTTATTGTTGGGTCCAGGGGGGCAGCTCAATTGGTGATCTAAGTAATGAGTATGGGGTAACTAAGAGATCCAAGGTTCAAATCCCCCAATTGTGACCCTGTTTACGAAGGGGAGCGCAGGTTGTAGACCCCTAGAGTTTTATTGGTAGCCTCATGTCACGCGAGCTACCAAGTTCCTCTGGGTTAACAAAAAAACAAAAAAATATAATTTACCATTGGCAATTTTTTAACTCTAGGTTTTGACAACCCATGTTTTTTGTCCATGGTATTGTTATGATGAAGCATGTTTAAAGGCTTGAGGAATCCATTATGGAATGCACAAGTATCAACTTAGATCCATCTTAACTTCGTACTTGATCCCTCTCGACACTTGATAGATCCATATTTAAGATGGATATATGTTGGTATTATGAAAATATAATGTAACATTATGTTATGTTCATTCTTGACAGCGTCTCATTCATTATGAGTCGTAGATCACCTCGCTACTCCCGATGCAACAAGGATGGACCATTTTTTAAACAAGAGTGATCATACTAATATAACTTATTCCCTGGTATTTTATCTTTTTAGTTTTTTATTAATTTTATGTTTCCATTTTATTTATTTTTAAATTATTGCATTGAGAGGCGCTCTCTAGTCCAATATGGTAGAGATGTTGTAATGTAATTATTATATTATCCAATTTTAAGGCCACAGCGAAGCTAGACACCAAATTGGTGTATGAGACCCCCTTGTTTGTGGGACAAGGGACCCACCTCCGTGCAGTGATTTCACTGCTAAGTCTACGAACGGATACATACTCTACCCCCACCCCCTCCGGTTTTGAACCTGTGACTCTTATGAAAAACGCATCCTCTTAACCATTAGGCCCACTCAAGCTATAAACATTTTGACTCGTTCAAAATAAAATAATAACAAAATTAAAATAAAATAAAATCATTAAAAATTATAATTATCAATAAAAACATTTTGACTCAATCAAATTACATAAAACTAAAAATTAAAAATTAAAATAATTAATATAATAATATATTAATTAATATATTAATTATTTATACTTAATAATTAAATCAATCTAAATCCATCTTAACTTTGAAGCTATCAAGCGCCGATATAAACCATATGTTTATGGGGCCGATATATTTTTTAATACATCAGCCTAGATCTGGAGTTAAGATGGATCTAGGCTGGTGTATTAAAAATATATCAGCCCAATAACCATATGGTTTTAGAGAAAATGCATCGACTCAATAAAGATAGGATTTTAGTGGAAAATGTTAAAAAGACTAATTGTGCGAATGTACGAAAGCTAGGGCACAATAATCAATGCAATGAATAATAGCTACACAAATTTATGCTTAAAATAATTTGGTGCAGCAAAAAATTAGTTGAAATGTGTCAATTGGATCTAGTCTAGATAATTGAGAGAATGAGCATCATCCTCCCCACCTATGTTCAATTCCCATAAATGATATTTTGAGCTCATATATTGTCATAAGGGCTTTGAACCTTGTTATTGATCTTGCCATGTATCGTAAAGAATACAGAATTTACCCTAAATACCATCGGAACTTTGTTGACCTTGCCTTGTGTCCTAGAGTTTACCCTAAATACCACCAATAAAGTGAAGTGCCGAGAATTCCCCAAAATCCTTTACTTAAACCTAAAAACAAAAACAAAAAATATTAATTAAAATATGAAAAAATATACAATTAATAATGTGAACTTCGATAGTACAATGGACACCCCCTCCTTTTCCTTCTCACCTTCTCATGGGACGCAAAATCCATCACCCACACAAGGCCACTAGAAAGAAACCCCCAAAGATCATATTTTTAGGATAGATTTGCTCGATGCCCCAGTTTAATTGCAATGTATACAGTCTTTGCATGATTAAAAATCTGATATTCAAAATTGCAATATAATGCAAGGTAAATGTCAAACACAGTTAACCAGATTTAATAAGAATTACACTAAAGCAAGAATGTTGGGCATCACATAAAATCATTCATCATACTGTTAAGAAACTCTAATAGTATTCGCCATTCTGGTAAAATACTCTAATGTTAAGTAGTTTTTAAGTAAGAATTGCAGTAAACAAAGAATAGCATCACATAAAATTATTCAACAAACTGGTAAAATACTCTGGTATGAGTATTTTTGTCACAAGATTTGAGGAGGTAACAGGAGGGCATGCAAACTAATAGATTGGGGTGATTCATATTCAAACCCAATCAATAATACCTCCAGATCATAATTTTATGAAATTAGGATGTTCCAGATCTAGATCGAACACTTCCAATTTACCTATACCTAGATCAAATCACGGAGTCTCTAGTATCAGAATTAGGAAACCTTGAGTAAGATATAATTGCAGTAGGTTACCTAATTTCGTGATCATAACCTGTTGAAGCATATCTAGCTACCAAACTGTAGCAAATATAACACTAGTTGCAGCATATAGAGATCGATATTGATACACAGCACCAGAGAATAGAGCCCAAGTAGCAACAAAGGCATAGGTATAAGACCATGACAGTGGGACAGCCGGCGACATTTTGTAGTGCTGTATCACTGTAGATGTATATGGAAGGGAGTGGAGAAGAAATTGTAAATTATATTTAAGACTCTATCAAACTAGGAGGGACACCCTAAAGTTGACCTTTTTGTTGTTGATTTGTTCAACACCCCATTTTTGTTGTTGATTTGTTCGACAACCCAGTATAACTGCAACTTATATTCCTCGCACGACTAGCAATATGACTTCCAAAATTGCACTGTAATATCAGGTAAATGTCCAGCATAATTTTAGTAGCAAGATTCATTAAGAATTATGGTAAAATAAAATAATAATTTCATACACTCGATAAAATTATTCATCAAATTGATGTTATACTCTGATGTTAAGTATTTCTGTAACAAGATTTGAGGAGATAACCAGATGCATACAAACATATTCATATATGGGGGTGATTCATATTTTAACCCAGTTAATAATAGCTTGAGGTTATGATTTTAGAGAACAAGTTGAAGATTGGGATGTTCGAGATTAGACCCAACCTTTTTAATTTACCCATATTCAAATCAAATCACAAAATCTCTGGTTAAAGAACAAGGCAATTTTGAGCAATATAGAAAGAAATTATTTTAACGTCCACGACGCTGAAGATAGCCTATGGAACAGATTGCTTTTTCATCTGCTTGATGTATTCGGCCCTTTTCTGTGAAGCTTCAAAATAAATGCTCCCATCTTCTTGACAAACCCCTCGCTAAATAGATTATCCCAAGCTCTAGCTGCCAATATATCTGCATAACTTTCCTTGTGGTCTTTGAAGGCCTCACATTCTAAACTGAAATATTTTTCTGTTTCCACTTTTCCGGAAGAACAAAAAATGCATACTCTTTCCTCCCACACTTCCTTTGGCCTTTTCCAGCGCCCGGTTTCACAACGGAGTTGATGAGAATTAGTCCTTAACTGAGCAATAAGAATTTTGGCTCTCCAAGAGATATTGGCCTCTATGTATGCTTTTAGTTGATGACTATGAGTGGGATTAAACACTTCAATATAGTAATTTTTATTTCTTCCTAGCTCCTTATCCCAAGTATGCTTGTGGAAATTTTCCATAACAAAAGCTTTTATCTCTTTATTGTTTATTGGACACACATTTAAGAAAATACCCCATTTACTAAACCATTTGTTATTTTGTTGCATCCAAGTTTTTTTTTCTTGCACAATCTATCATTAAAGACAACCTTACGCCATCTACCCTCTTCCATTTGCTCAATTTTTTTTAAATACCTTATGACTCGCACCATAACAATTGCTTCAATAAGAGCAGTCCCTATTTCACTTAACAAGATATCATAAGCAACTGCACTTTTAATCTTAAATTTGCTTGTAATCAAACACTTCTGAATGTTATCAATTTGTCTCCACTACATGTCAAATGTACTGCTGGCCCATGGTTCACAACCATAGAGAATCACCGGAATCACTAGAAGCCCAAAAAGAGTTTGAGTGGTTTTCCAGTCCCATAACTCTACCTCTCTACACCTATTTTGAAAAGCATAAAATTCTTTCCAACCCCCCAAAGTTCTTTTCTTTCTACAACCATTCCAACTTAGATTTTTGTTGAAGTCAATTCCGAGGTATTTGTAATCTGCAACTTCTTCCAGAATGTTTCCTTCAAAGTAGAATTTATGCTGGTTATGTTTTCTTTTCTTAGAGAAGACCACTACTTTCGTTTTGCTGATATTGACTTGCATCCCCATACTTCTATAAAAATGCTCAAGGTATAGTATGTGCTCTTGCAAACCAAGAGCTGATTTAGCAATCAGAATAAGGTCATCTGCATACAAAAGAAGTCTTATAACAAACTTGCCCAAATAGATACCATCACCCCCTTGCGAATTTAACCACTCCTCAAGCTTGTCGATATATAAACCAAAAAGGGTAGGAGACAATGGGAAACCTTGCTTGACCCTAATATCACTTCTAAAACTTTCAGAAATGCCTGCTGAAGTTCTAATTTTGACTTTTACCTGTTCATATAGCCTATGCACAACTGCTCTCAAATGTTTAAGAACCCCTAGTTCCTCCATTCTGTGCCAAAGCTTATCCCTATGAACTGAGTCAAATGCTTTTCTAAAATCAAGAAAGCAACAAAATACTTCTTCCTTTTCCTCCCAAACTTTTTCAATGATGTTCCTTAAAGTTATACAATGATCAACTGTTGAATGTTTAGGTCTAAAACCTGCTTGCTCTTTAGCACGTTTATCTCTTTCTTCTGCCCACTTGCTAATTTTGTTTTCTAGCATGCTTCCAAATAGCTTTGCAAACAAAGGGTTTATCATGATGGTCCTATAATTTGAAAGATTATTGATGTCACCGCTCTTCAAAAGAGGTATTTCCAGACTAGTTGTCTAATCTGTAAGGAGCCCTTATTGTATGATGTTGATGAAGATTTTTGTAATGTGAGGTGAAAGAATCATTGAGCCCCACTTTAGATATTCAGCTTGGAGTTTAACTAAGTCTTTTGCTTTTTCAACACCCAACTTCTTGATACCCATCTCTACCTTTTGTACCGTGAAGAGTTCAGTATCAGTGTTGACCAAGGGGGGAGGGTCAACCTTGGGAATCTGCTCATAGAGTTGTCTTGCATAGTCAAACCATTTAGAAGCTATAATATTATTTCCAATTTGTATCTTTTTCGGTTGGATCTCCTTCCAAAATAATTTGGGATTATTTTTCCCAAGGAAGATTAATTCTTCCCTCCTTGAAACCATGAAATAGATCTTTTTCTTGCTTAATAACTATTTGTAATCTTTGAGCTTTATGTTATCCTTGTTTGGCTCTTTCCACATTCTCCTTGCATTTTTGCATTCCTCATCAAACCAAGCATTAACCCGAAAGAAATTTGTTTTAGACTTCTTAATTTTTGCTCTTTTTCACTTTGCAAGTGCGCATTGAATTAAATGTGTTAATTCATGACTATGAAGGCTGTGAATTGTAATTTTCTCCTTCTCGAAGAGCCTCTCTAACGTCATTTTGAAGGTATTACAATTTTTTGGAGTCAAATGAATTCTGCCCTGTGGGAGATTTTATGGATGCTTCAAAAGTGCTTCTCTCATTTTTCTTTTTTGATTAGAGGAAGTCAATTTTCACTAATCTGATTCCCTTTGTCCTTGTTGAGATTGTGTGGATGCTTCATAATCCAGGATTCCAAATTTCTGGGGATCCCAGAGTGTAAGAACCCCCCTAACGAGTTTTTTGCTTTAACCTCTAGATATTCATACTTGATTAGCCATTTGTTATGTCCTTCTTTGATCTTGTCCATCGAACATTTTGTTTCCTGAATAAAAACCATATCTAGCTTTTCTTATTTTACTCCATTACTAAGATTTTTTTGTTTCCTTCTATTTCCTATGCGTCTAATATTCTAGGTTGTAAGCTTCATTAAGAAAGGTTTGTAAAGGAATAACTGGTGAAATCACTCATCTTACCTGAGTTAATCATGATTTTTCCACATTCGTTCAACAACTCATTCTATCTTTCTCTTCCTCTTTTCCTGCTTGAGTTCTTGGGAGATTGTATCTGTGTCTCCTCCATCATTTTGACCCCTCTATTTTACTAACTTTCATGATTTCTTTTGACTCCAGAGCCCTTCAATTGTGATCTCCATAGGAAGAGTTGTTGAACCCTATCGAATTCCTCTTGTGATAGGGAGTCCAATCCTTTGGTCGTCCCTTGTTCCAGAAACTTTTCTAGATCTAAATTCTCCATTTCTAGAATCTCCTGCAGTTCATGGTCCTTCGTTCCGGCCTCACTTGGATTCATCTCATGGTCCCTACTTATCTCCATATTACTTGGCAGATCATCCTTTCGTTGGTTGTTATCTATGATATCTTCCATGCTAGCATCCCTTTCCTTCTCAGTGATAATGTTCTCTGATTCCTAAGTTGTTTCTTTGTTTCCATCTTCATCTTCTAGGATCTTGAAACCATTTTGGCTCGGTTTTCTTTCCTCATTAATATTCTTTTGAGGCCTCTTCTCACCTTTCCCTTTGCCCCCAACCTTGGTGAAACCCTCAAGATTTTTATCTAGGGTGGTTTTTCGTTTCTCTCCAAATTGTTTGTTGGGAAGTCTCTATATAGATGCCCGTGTTCATGGCATTTGCGGCACCTAAATGGGATATGTTCATAGTCCACTTCCTACACCCATTCTTCATCATATACTTCTAAAATTATTACTTCCGGAAGTGCCCCAAGTAAGTCCATTTCCACACATATTCAGGCGAAGGAGGTATATTTACCTTTCAGAGTTGCATATGAGATCTTTAGAAAATGGCCCAACTTGTTGCCTATTGTTTTTAGAGATTTTGGTAGCCAGTAATCCAAAGGAAGGAAGTATAGTCTAATCCATACCGTACCAATGTGAATGTTTCATGTTCTGGGACAAAGTTCATCATCCATGGCATCATGTAGAGGCTTGCAACTACGTAGAAATATTGTCCTTCTTCGAATACTCTATCTTTATTCTCTAGGCTTGTGAACACCACCGTGAAGAAGCCCTTCGATCCCAAATGAAGGTTTATTTCCCCATTTGGTTTCCAGTGGCTCCTTATCCATATATGCAACGCCCTCTCCGTCAGCCACATCCCCATGAATTTGCATATAACCGCATATTCTGCCATGTGATATCTATGCGCTTGTAGCACTGGGTCGCTTAAAATGACCTGGGGAATGATGTTCAACTTGGGTTTGCAGACCCCAGTTGTACTCATAGAAGTTTTCTGATTTCTACCCCCTGCCTTCTTTTCCTTACTAGCTTCCTGCTTATCCACTTCCTGATCTGGGGGTCTGTTTTTCCCAGTTTTTCTGTGTTGATTGCCTATGTTGCCATCTCCAAAGGTTTCTTAAAACACTGCTTTCTAGTGTCCTTGCTTTTGTCTGTCACTATTTGACTGTAGGAGGGAGCAACACTCCCCCCTGCGCGTCCCGCCATGGTGCCCAACTTCGAACCCTAATGCTAACCCTAGATCAATTTGCAGAGCTCGCCCCCACCTCCCAATCAGGTGATCCGCTTTTCCATTCTTTAAGCAATTTAAAACATTGAAACATATTGTAATTAAAAAATAAATAGTTTTTTAATATTCAAATAAAAAATAACAATTATCTAATTTTATTATTATAATTTTATATATCATTAAAAACTAATATTAATAAAATAATCTAATTTAAAATTAACAATTATGCATTAAATAACAAAAATGTAAAATTTCTAATAAAATATCTAAAAAGTAATAGAGTATAACTTTGTCCATCCAGTTTACTATAATGAATATTCTCTCTTTCGTTCAAATAATTATATATCATGAAATTATGATATTTTTAGCCGTTTAAAACATTGAAACATAATGTAATATTCATTACAAAATAAATTTTATTTTTTAAATAAATAGTTTTTTAATATTTAAATAAAAAAACTAGTTTAGCTCAGACAACTTAGCAAACGCAGGGATTGTGACTAAATCTTCCCAATACGATTGGTTCATAGGCGACAGACAACAAAATTCGCTAGCAATTCTAAGAAAGCAAAGTGTTCCCTGCTAGATCGACACATGTAATTTATAGGGAGTTTTGAATTCAAATCTGACTACTTCCCTAAATTTCTTATAACAAATGTTGTTTTGGTGGAAGATCTTCAAAGATTTTTGCCTTAAATTCTGCCATCCTGTTCTCCTTAATCGTCTTCTGGCCATCAAGTCATGAACAATGATTCCAACGATCACTTTCCTATTGTGTTGCATGGTACCTTCCTCCATGGCGTAGCTTCCTGGGCACAACTTCATAGGTTGCAACTTTTTCATTTTCTATGCAGCCTACTCACTGTGTTTTCCTCCGAACTAGGCAGTGTAGTTTATAGTCCTGCGCTCCCTTGTAACTGCCTAGAGCACTAAGACTATCCTGTCGCCATATAGTCATTGCGCAGGATCCCCTATATACAACTTCAATCTGTTCCCATTCACTCTTCCTGGAAAAGGTTCCCCATTCATCTTCTCGAGATGAACTGCACCTCTATCTGTAATTTCTTTGATAATATATGGCCCTAGCCAATGCATCTAGAATTTACCCAGAAATTTGGTGAATTTACTATCATATAACAAGACAAGATCGTTTACCTTGAATGTGTGAACCTTGATGTAGCGATCGTGCCATTCTTTTTCGCATTCCTTTTGTACTTGCTAATGAAATCCCACCAAAAAATCGATCCTTGTCGAGCTCCATCTGCTGCGCGAGCCGTTCCTCCAAGGGCTCACAATCTGCCACACCTATGAGAGTTATTATGTGCAGACTAGGCACAATATACTCCATTGACATTACTACTTCTACACCATATACCAATCTGAACAATGTTTGCCTTGTCAGCTTCTTACTAGTAGTCTTATAAGCCCATAGTATTGCAGGTACGCACACATCCTAGCATTTTAGATGTTTGGTCGTAGATCATTGCTAGAGATATGAATTTCACCATGGATATAAATGAATGTTGGGGACTCAGGGCTAAGGATAACGTATTGGCGAAATTATTCAAAGATATTTTTGACCAGAAAGCCCTCAAAAATGTTGCTTTGGCTACTCTATGCCCAACCTGGAAAAATGGACGCCCAGGAATATAGTGTATTACTAAAAGAATAGATATATTTCTAGTCGATTCAATCCTGTGTCAGAGATTAAATCAAATACATTCTTGGGTGTTCTTCTCTGATATATCGGATCATGATGCAATTATTCTTGAATGGATAGAGGAGCTGGATGATCCTAAGAGGCCCTTCAAATTTAATTCGATGTGGTTAGAGGAGCCAAAATTTCATAATTTGGTTCTATAGTTGTATACTTCTCCAGTATTCCCTGCGTCTAATAATCTTGTATTGAGGTTAAAGGATAAACGCATTTGATTGAAAAATGAATTCAGGGTCTGGATCTACAATAGGACAAAAACCCTTAGTCAATATCTGTAATTAATTGATGAAGAAATCGCTCAGTTGTGGGATATGATAGCCCGTCCTATATTCTTTGATCTTCAGTGCGATAAATATTGGATCTAGTGAGGAAAAAATATAGAATTCTCCTATTGCAAGAATAGGAATGGAGACAGTAGACTTGACTTGCATGCATTAAGGGTGGTGACCGGAATACAAAGTTATTTCACCAGGATGCAACCAAAAGAAACTAAGAAAACTCTATTTGGGTTATAAAAGATGATGCTGGAAACATACATACCATGGCCCTAAAGATTAGAAGGGGGGCCTTTTAGTTTTTCAGGAACCTATACAAGCAAACAGAGGGTGATCATGTGTCTCAGAAAATGAGCTTTACTAATATGTTTCCATTGATAGTTAATGATGAGGACATTTCAATGAGGGATAATCCAATCACAAAGGTATAGCTTTTGCAAACGATTAAGGAGATGACCAAGAACAAAGGTCCTGAGCCTGATGGTTGGCCTATAGAACTCTTCTCATTTTTCGTTGAGCTGATGGGCATAGATATGGTTAGTATGGTGGAGAAGGTCAGAGTTTTGTGGCACATTCTAGGTGTTATCAACTCAACTTTTCTTACTCATCCCTAAGAAAAAAAAAACCCAATCTCTTTCTCTAATTTTAGGCCTATCTTTGTGTAATTCAATATATAAAATGATTTCTAAACTCCTTGCCAATAGAACCAAAAATATATTATTGCCTTACATTTCCTTGGAACAATTTGGGTTTTTGTTAAACAATAGAATCCAAGATGATATCATCATTACTCAAGAGTGTATCCACTTGGTTAAATCGAAGAAGCGTAAAGCATGTCTGATGAAGATCGTCCTTTACAGGGCATATGAATGTGTGCACTCGGAGTTTCTTTCAATGATCCTATATAAAATCGACTTTCAACATAAACATGTAAGATGGATAATGGCTTGTTTAACTTCATGTTCTATAGTTGTTCTCATCAACAGTGAGCCTACCCAATTCTTCAATATACATAGGGGCCTTAAACAAGGTTTTGCATTATCTTCGCTCGCCTTTATACTGCCTATTGATTCTTTTAGTAGAGGAATTAAATCCAAATCTGCGGAGGGTTCCATTTTGGGATGTCGGCTCTCTAGAGGATGCAACATTTTCCATCTCATGTTTGTGGATAACATCTTATGTGCTCGGGAGAATAAACTCTCGGAGTGGGATTCCTTCCATAGGATTTTTGATAATTTTGGAAAAGCATCTAGACTGATGATTAACAAAGCAAAAACTGAGTGGATCATTGATTATGAGGATGATCTTGTATCACTTGAAATTGTTGCTCTGTTTGGAGTCAAAATTCGTGCTATGTCTACACAATTCAAATATCGAGGATGCATCTTAAAACCAAGCAAGTACTCTTCAATAGATTAGGATTGAATTATCTCCAATTTAAAAAAAAAATTGTCCAGCTGAGATCATAGATGGCTTTCAATGAGTGGCAGACTCATAATGATTAAGATTATTTTTCTTAGCATTATGATTTATTGGATGCATCTCTTTCATATTCCTCAATCTTTCATCAATAAAATTGATTCTATTATAGCCAAATTCCTATGTTCTGGTACTGGTGTAGAAAAGCAATACATCTAATAAGGCTGTAGTCAATTGCTAGATCCGGCAAGAAAGGGGGATGGGGCATTATAGACTCCCGAAGCTTCAATTTGGCTCTGCTGGTCGTGAACATGTGGAGACTTTCATTTGAGAAGGGGTTATGCCGGGACATTATGTTTGATAAATATATATTGCATACAAGCCTTGAGGAATGGATTACAAAAAGGGCGTCCCATCAGATGGAAAACCTTCGAAAATTTGGAGCAGTCTCAGACTTAGGTGTTCAGTTGGACGGTGTGGTGGGTATTAGGTGTTCCGTATATTGACGTGCCTAACATTCCAAGTAGAATAGGAATTTCGCATCGGTCAATTATAACGATATGCAACTCTGATATTTATTTTATTATCTTAATAAAGAATAATTACATTCGAAACAAAAAATTTGGTTGTATTTGGACAATTTGCCCATCAAATTTCAGAGCATTAAACATTGTGATTCA
Source organism: Pinus taeda (assembly GCA_000404065.3). Taxonomy (NCBI): domain Eukaryota; kingdom Viridiplantae; phylum Streptophyta; class Pinopsida; order Pinales; family Pinaceae; genus Pinus; species Pinus taeda. The sequence goes on along the minus strand of APFE030939505.1, from coordinate 60,895 downwards.
GAGTATTAAATATTCTGTATATTGCGCTGTGTAAAAGGTCTATATCTACACAAATGTAACACTGTTAATGATTTAATGCCGTACAGATGAGTGTTTAATGCCAGCCTCAATTCATAATTCATACCATGAGATAATTTGGAATTTGAGACTTGTTTTGACAGTAGCAAAGAGGAATTATATCACAGAGAACATAAAAATAGCTCCATATCAACATCAACTTCTACTATAGTTAACAGCCGGGATCATAACAGTCTAGGAGGAGTGACTTTTAAGCACTTTATGCACCTGCACAACGTTTTGCTCTTCAAACAACAATACAAAGAAGATCTCGCTCTTCAAACAACAATACAAAGAAGATCTCAATATCCATTGCACATATTTTTAACTATACAATATCTTAATTAATCTTCTGACAACATAAATCGTTTGACCGATTATCATTGCAACTCTGGTTCTTCATTTCCATAGGATTGGCTGATGAAAACATAGTACCTCGCAAATTCCTCTATGCTTTCAGAGGATGGGTTGGGATGACTGTGAACCAACCATAACACATGTTCGAAACTCTCCACGTCGCAAGGGATTGTGAGGACGCCACTCTGATCCATTCCAAACTCCTCCTCCGATTTCTGCAGCAGAGCGCGTATAAGCGGGTGATTCAAATACGAAATGCCCACAAAATATCGTTTACTCTCCTTCCCTACCTCCACAGGAAAGCATCCTTGTGGAGTGACACAGGAGGAGGAATGGTGAGATTGAGAATGGGGGAATGTTTGAGCCCGGGAAGGCTCCGACTTCAGCGCGACATATCTGAGATCACACTTGCGCTCTCGCAACAAAAGCTTCGATACCGTCCTCGTAATACACCGCATTCTCATTGTGAGGGATGTTGCATTTCTGTGGAGGGGTTTTGCGAGTATAAATCCCAAAACCGTGAACGCAGCAAGGAAGAATTTTTGATGAGTGCCGGTCTTCGCCGATGTTGCCTCTCCTGAGAGCCGTACAGAAAGTACTTGCATGTTACGGTAGGGACCAGCGTAGCCCTTTCCTCGAATATTTGTATATTTGGCGACATATATTAATTAGGACGACCTGTCATCATCAATGGCCGCACATGCACATGCCTTTCTGAATTTAAAATTTGATTCCATTCATGTTCCATGCAATTTGGTGATAAATTCCACTTCTCATGCAATTTGATGGCAACTGCGATCAGACTTAGCCCTGGTCAATCTGGAGAAGTTACGAAAACTTCGATACTAGTGAAAGCGATCACCTACTTTCGGGGAAAGTTCCTAAACCTTGGATTTAGTAAGTAGGTAGTGAAAGTGAGTTTATTGTGTTCTGTTGATTTGAATGACAAATTAATTAAATTGCAAATTTGGGAATATTTTAAAATTGAATAGATAATAAAAATTAATTTTTTTTACAATCTTAAAATATTATAAATTTTTAAAATATTTTCAAAATTTATAATAAAAGGAACAAGTATAATATGCTAACATTGCTATTTAGTATTTATTTTGTTATACAAAAAGTAAAATTTAATAATGAAATAGTGAAAAGGAAGTAAAGGAAGTAATAAATGGACTCAGATAACTTTTGGAGCAAAATAGAGATAGGTGTTTAGATAATTTTGGATAAAACAGTAGCGTCTACATCACCTTTTGTTACAAAAGTTAAAAGTTTATTGAAATGGGTTTGTGCACATTTTATTCCATCTTTAATTTATGGAACCAAAAAGGGGAAAACTTAAGATGTCTAGTATATTTATATTAAATAATGTATGTATATGATATAAATAAAATAAATAATTAGTTTAATGTATGTAACTTAGGATGTCTAGTATATTTATATTAAATAATGTATGTATATGATATAAATAAAATAAATAATTAGTTTAATGTATGTATTCACCGGAAAATAAATAATTTAGGGTACAATTTCTATACGAGAAAAATCAAATTGATATGAAGTATCTTGTGCCATGAATGGTGTCAGAACAAAAAATTCATGTGTAATAAATTATTTAATATAAAATTGCATTGTCTAGTATATTAAAATAAAAAATTTAATTACATAAAAGCTAAAATCCTTAAAATTTATTTTTTATTTTATAAATTTTTAAATGACCAGTGTTATGGTTAGTAAAGCAAGTAACGATAACTATTTTTTCCAAAAAAAATATTAATTATTAAAAAAATCAATAAATTTGGTTAAAAACAAAATAGAGATAATTAATTTATGGGACTATTAAAAATTATATATATTTTTAATTTTTATATTTTTTTTAACACTTTTAATTTTGAAAGCTGGATTTTAAATTAAAAAAATAATCCACCCAATTAAAAATTTAAAATTCAAATTTAAAAAATTAAAAAATAATTTTTCAATTTAATTTTACCAAACTTCAATACACATTGAAAATAATTTCAAAAATTACAAATTAGTTAAAAAATCAAAATATTTATCTAAAACTTATTCCCAAAATCTATTAAATAAAAATATAAAATAAAATATAAAATTTGCTAACCAATACACCTTCACGCTCATTCCTTTCCTCATTACTATATAGTCCATTTAAAGATTTTCCAAATACACAAACATTTCTTCCCATGTAACCCATGTATAGATCACAATTACCAAATTAAGCCAAGTTGGCCTTAAAAATATGAATTCTCAGTGATACCGTTCCATTAAATTATATGTAGTTTCAATATCAGAATATTGAATTGATTAAAAAAATTATCTGGCAAGAGTGAAAGCCTGCCTTATTTCTGGCAGGAGTGAAAGCCTACCTTCTTATGGACTACGCGTGGTATTTCTTGAATAGGGTGAGGAGTGAAAGCCTACCTTCTTATGGACTACGCCTGGTATTTCTTGAATACGGTGATGATTCAGACCCAAGACCCAAAAGTAATCTTGCGAGAGTGAAAGCCTGCCCTCTATGGACCACTAGCCTTATGGAGGACTAGTTGGTTATTCAGGTGACGGGGTTTTTCTTCAATACCTGCCCCCTATGGACCACTAGCCTTATGGAGCACTAGCTGGTTATTCAGGTGGCAGGGTTTTTCTTGAATACGATGATGAGTCCATAGATAATAGCTAGAGATGGCTACCCTCATTGCTAGGATAGGTATTCCACAATGTAAAAAGAAAAAAAAACTCTACTATCTCTCTAGCCAAACGTGTTTTTGGAAGTTAAACTCTTTTGTCTTTCCCATTTACCGTGAAACAATGGGCAAGGCATGAGATTTGATTAACAAATTTGGTTTTTAATATACTATAACAGAATGGTTAGTTCATTGATTCCAATTTAATTATTGTTGAATATATTTAAATTTGATTATTATATGGTTTTGATGTTTGTAAATAGTGATTGCTTTGTTTGTTTATTAAGTTATGTTTGAGTAGCGGTTTAGGGGTATCTTAGTTATCTAAATTAGCTCATTTATGAGCCAAATCAACCTTTAAGATGGTTAGAATTTTGCCCATACAGTATATAACCAATGACCTTTACACCACAAAATGTTTTAATAGAAGACCCTGCCAAGATTTGCTCTAGCTACTAAATGTTATCCAAATTTATATGAATTTATTTAATACCTGAAACATAAATATCTCAATATATGGAAATTAGTTAAAGTCTATTTTCGATATTCACAATCTCATTTTTTTGCAATGAATTCTAGTTTGAAATTTTGTTATTGATATTATTAAATTTTATTTTCATAATTTCTTTGTTTAATAATATTAATAATTTTCCTATATTATGTTCCTCATTATTGTTGGGCTATGATAGACCAGCTGTGTTATAACATTTTAAAAAAGAGTGTAGGTTGGAAAATTCATGATTTTTCTTTTTCATTTCAATTTTTCAAATCTTATGTATGAATGAATGAATTAATGAAATTTTAACACCCACAAGATTAGATATAGTTTATGATACAATTAGCTTCCCTGCTTTTTGCCTTTTGCAATTCAATCTTCTTATTATTCAAATAAATGATGAGCTAATCCAACCTTCTAACAGTTCCCTCACTTAAAAAACAATGCAAAAAACCCATTATTCACATAATGTTGTAATTGTATCCGATGTCTATAAAAACATCACATTCTAAAATGAAATGTTTTTCCAATACCACTGCCTTTAAAATGCAAAAAATACACACCAACCCAAATTCTTCTCGTATCAAATTTAAGAAAATATACCACAAAAATCCAAATTCCAATTCAAACTTGGAAAATATGGTATTAAGAAAATCTATTATCAGAATGAATCCAAACGAAGTTGCGTTTGTAGAACGCCACTGTGAGTGAACACTGATGACGAATTTATTGACCAAAACAAAGCAGGGAAGTAGAAATATGGTACCCGCCAGTACAAGCAGAGTAACCTCACGACAGAGAAAAGAACCTTCGATTTAGTAAGACTAGGAACTACGCCAGAAGTATACAAAAGTTATGGGCTTGAAAATTCAACTTTACGTTTCGGTCAAACGAAAATTTGTTGATGGTCAAATTTTCATGCTACGGACGGAAGTTCAACTTTTCTTTACGGGTCAAATGAAAATTTGTTGGTCAATGATTTTTTCATTGACTTCATTTTTTTATGCAGAACTATCTCATATAATCTCGTTTATTATATATAAATTTTATTTCCCTATTATCTAATATAATTTCCTATAGTATATACAAATTATATTCACTGAGGTGTTTCTACTTCGGAGTATATACAAATTGTATTCACTGAGAGGTGTTTCTATTTCGGAGTATATACAAATTGTGTTCACTGAGAGGTGTTTCTATTTCGGAATATCTCGATAAGCGATTGAAATTTATCTTGTTCGCAATTGGAATATAATATAAATATAAACGTATCCAAATATTCTCAACGGAAATTGGGATATATATATATATATATTTATATCATCTGAATTCAATATTATCATTTGTATTTGTTTCAAGCTTGTAAGTATAATTAGTTATAAGTAGCCTGCACAATTTATTTGAACATTTAGTACCTAATACAAGTCACTGATATCTTATGTTTTCACAATGATTAGCTTTTTTCAAATGTTGCATTTTTTGTTTTCTTAACATGGAGGTTGCTTCTTGTAATTTTATCATTAAAAATAAAATATCTAGAAATCCAAATTGAAACCTATCAAACAAAACCTATGTTTTGAGTTGCAACTTGTATAAAAAAAATCAGAAACAATGCATTACAAAAATAATGAATGGGAAAAATGATCATATTTTTCAATCATCAATGCCCATGATTGTTAAACCAAAGCTATATGTTTGAATTATCCGTGAAATCTACCCAAAACATCCATAAAATTTGCTCAAAATATCCTTGAAATCTACCAAAAACATCCTCCAAATCTATGTGGAGAGCCTTGGGGACAACCAACAAGTCTCCAAGTCTCTGATGAAGTCCCTAGCAGTTCGGGAACGTTTCCTAAGGGTCCAAAAGTCCCAAAAATGTGGGGACTTAAGATACGTGGGTTTTTTTTGGGCGGGTCTTTGTGCAATATATGTGTGTGTGTGTGTGTTAAAATATCTTAATTCCTTAACTATAAACTTTTTCAATTACTTATTAAGTAGATGATTAAGATTTAATTTCCACTTAATATTATTTGTTCTTATTTTAGATTAGGGATTTAGATTCATTTCAAATCTTAATCTTATGTGGTTTTCTTTTTCGGTTTTCAATATAATAATTGCTCTGAGAAGCACATTCTCCAACCTAGTATGAGGGAGATATGTCATAGTCTTTAGAAATTACATACATACATACATACATACATACATACATATATATATATATATATATATATATATATATATATATATATATATATGAGTTTTAACGGGGATATGTGTAGCGATTGTGGGAAAAATGGCATGTGTTGTTAAGTATTCTCTACAATTTGATGTTACTTTGGATGTCACCACTTTGGCTAGACCGGACTCTATTGCCCCTGAAATCTCTGCCTTAGTTCAAAATGCACTCTTGTTTTCCATAATTGACGTTCGTGGATATTTTTTGTTTGCCCCTCTGCTAGAATAGCTGTATGTTCCCCACGAAACCCCAAAGGAGACCATTCTCGGAGGGAGGAATGCTTTAGTAATCAACACTCTTCTAGTGGTCAACTCATTTTCTGGTGGTGGCTTCCAAAAAACCTATTGGTTTCTCTTGGTTGGCTCAAATGACATGATTTTCTCACTAATGGTGGAGCAAAGGTCTTCACTCTCTGGTCTCTCCTCTACATTTTGCCTTGAAAAAAAAATTGTATCTCTACGTATTTATATTCAAGAACCATTCTATTGTCCTTTGGGCCATGTGCACTTAAGGATTGAAAACTGTATAATTTTGTTCACCATTGCTTTACCGGCCCTATATGGTGTTCACTCTCAATCCCAACATGCACTAGAACAAACAAACCCTTTTCAAATTTCTATTTGAAATTAGAGTGGTAAATATTCTATTTTTGATTCGATATATATTCCAATGTATCCTCCCTAAAGTAGGTTGTTGCAGACAAATGGGGTATTTCCATTAGCTTTCAATGCCCGCAATACAAACAGAAGATACTTCAAAATTTCTCCATCTCTGTGATTTAAATATATGTAAATATTCATCTATCATTCTAAACATAAGGTGAAGTGGGGGTTCTCCTAGGGTTTCTTCTAGATCCAAAATAAAAAAATGGAGCATAAGTCTATTTCAATGATGCAAAATAAGCTAATAGGGCTCATGTCTCTTTCAAGGATGCAACCCAAAGGAAGGTTATAGCCTCAAAAGAATAAAATCAACATATTATGGACCTGTATATTGTTGAACAACTAGGAAAATCTCCATCTATGGAAGTAAACCTACCTAAGGTAAATTCGCTCTTCTTTGTGCTTCAGTCTAAAGTAGTCATCTACATATTTAATGGTTTTTAGCCCAAACCAGAAGCTCTAATTCAATGGATTTCCTCCACTTGGATCCCATATTTTTAAATATTTTTATGCTCAAAAGGTTTTTTCATAGCACAATTTGAAACATAAAAGGATTTGGACTATGCACTAAATGCAGGGCCCTGGTTTTGGGGTAGCCTTGGTTCCTTGAATTTGATGCTGACTCTATGGTGGTCTCTATCATGTTGCTTTGGGGGAGGCTTCCTAATTCACCCCCTACCTTTCTTGCACCACAATGCCCTTGAAGATATTTGAAACACATTGGGAAAATTTAAAAAATTGAATTTGGAAAGAATAGAAAATGGTGTCTTCACTTGTGTGAAGATATGTGTGGAGATTGATCTCAATGAAGGAATATTGGATCATATAAATCTAAAAAACCAAAAATTTCACTAGACACATGTCTTACAGTATGGAAAAATGGCATTTAGATGTCACATATGTTTTCAAATAGGTCACTTACAACATGCATGTCCCTGAGCAAAGAAGATTCTCAAAAAGAAGAAGAAGCAATCTAATAGGCCAAAAGGATGGAAGTTCATAGAGCATTGTCCTTCTAAGGAAGTAAGTGGATGAAAAAAATGAATGTCATCTTGATCAAGAAAAGATGAATGACAGACCTATAGGGAGCCATACAAGATGGCGGTGTTTTGGTATAGCTAATCTATGGCAATGTACCACAGGAAAAAGGAACTCATGGATTCTTTGACATTGGATGGATATAGGGGCTCAAAAAGAGTGCATGTCAGAAATAGATCCAATTTTGACAAGGAATTCCCCCATGTGGGACAAGAATTGGCCCTGCTTCTAGTTGAACCAAGTCCCGATGGCTAACAAAAAGTGCATATGAAGAAAGGTAAAAGAGAAAAGATTAGCACTAGTCAATGTTAATTTTTTCATGCCCTTTATTGTTATTTCTAGGATTTTTCGGAGGATCCTTGATCTTTTTATGGACCTTCATGATGTTTATTTCGCTCATATTTTGTACTCACTAGATATTGTTTGATCCTATATGCATACAAACTATGTGCCTACAAAATGTAATTTTATTTTCATTAATAGAAATTATGGTTTTTTCTCTTGAAAAAAAATATTCATTAGTTTTAATTAAAAACATTATAAAAAATTTCGCTCACATTATCAACCACATTTTATAAATTTCCATATCCATGTGAAGTAACAATTTTAAAGAAAAATAAGGTAATTAAATGCCAAGAAAATCTTATATTTTCACTTTTGAGTGTGTGGAAGATGTATAATGCTTATACCTCCAAAAATATTTCAATACAAAATTTAAATAAACTATTTGAATATGCATGACAACAAAAATATTTTAATATCAATTTTATATAAAGAGAAAAGAAAAAAAAAAACATCTATTTTAATAACCAACTTCATGTGTGTGTGTGTGTGTGCCGTGTGTGATCACTAAAGTATTTCAAAATCCAAGGAAATAAAAAAACTAAAAACTAGAAAAAATCATTTGTTTCAAAAAAGAATAGTTAAGAAAAAGATGTATAAATCATTCAATTTTAATATAAAATAATATATTACATTTAAAAATATTAATAATTATAAAAAAATTTAAAAATAGGTTATATATAAATATGGGTTAAGTAGTATTAAAGTGTATTTAAAAATATGTTAATAACAAAAAAATATTTAAATGATAACACTCTGATTCATAAATAATACATTTCAATGACTTTTTAAAGTAAAATGTTTCATAGTTATTTCACACACACACACACACACACACACACACACACAGAAGCAATTTTTTTGTTATATTTTCACAAAATTATAGATAGTACATGCATAGATTATCATGTGCAATTTAGGGTTCCAAAACCATACTAGCTTGGTACATACTAGGGAGAGACCATCTTCCCTTGAGAGGGAAACCAAATAGTCCTCCTAATAAGTCAGAGGAAAAATTTTCATTCCAAAATACATTAACAAAAACATGCATGACAAACACATCAAAAGAACATAGGAAAAATAGTGCAAAGTAGAAACTGTGAAAGCCTTTCCTATAACTTGTTAACGAGCCTAGTCATTCTTGGCAGGCTATTGGAAAGGGACATTATAGCCTTTTGTAAGCCATGGAGGTTGTTCCCACTCAATGAACATTCCATAAGAGACGGTGGTGTCCTTCTGTTGTGAAGTTTCACCTTCATGAGTAGTTATAGTGGTAGTCTTGATGGTTGCAATTTGAACTTTCTCCATCTGAGTAGAAATTTGAGCTTGCTCCCCAAGGGTGCCCAATTCATTTTCCTTTGATTTCTGAGGCCATGGGATATTATTAGGGCTTGGAGGTTTGGATCCCTAAAAAAGTGAGTTTCAATTATCTTATTGTGCTGACAAATTAAGAGAAACTAGAGGTGGAGGAAGAGAGTATTGAATTCTCAAAGTCTATGATAGGGATCTCAAAGCCAAACGAGTGTAAACCAGATGAAAGTCCCTATCTTCAACTATTTCTTCCACAATTTGGATGACCTTTCTTCATCCATTTGATGATGACCCAACAAGTTTTTGACAACCCAATGACCATGATCAGTATTCCTGAGCTCTTGAGCTTCCACAGTGGCAAACAAGAGCTTGATATGATGTGGCATATCTTTTCCAAATTGCTCCACTCCTATATCATAGCAAGTTAGGGGAAGTTGACCATGCCCACCATGACCTCCTTCTTGTACTATGGATGTTTGGGAAGAATAATTTCTAGGCATAATTCTAACTTCCTTTTCCTTCACTACACAACAAATGCAGTGATGGTTGATGTTATAAGACATTTTTTCACATTTGTTCAATAGGCCTACAAACCAAATCAATCCACATATGTGAACATGTTATTATCATCCCTACACAAATCCCTAAGCATGACCTTTCAAAAAAGTCCGAGTTTTTGGGATTAACTATTCAAAATCAATGTTTTTAACCACATCGCACCATGTCCCTTTAGTCCCCTGCGTTTAGAGTTGGTTCTCCTTTTTATACCATAAATAATCAAAGTTGGCTTCTCCCTTTTGTAGGTGCACTGATTCTAGAAATTTGGTAAATTAAAAATATTTCTGAAGCTTCCTCTTCCAGATGCTTCCAAGGGTTTTTTTAACCATTTACCATGGATAAGAAGCTTGAGTCCTATCTAATACTACCTTGGAGACTTCACCTCTTATCCCTTAAGCTCATCCTCCCATCATAAGTGGATCTCAAGATCATTATGGTAAATCCTAAACTACCATCCCTCTCCTATAAATTTACTACCATCCATAGCATTAGGGTTGGCTTTTGGAGACTAATCATGACCTCATGTTGTTGCCTTGAATCTAAAGGATTCATCATCTTCATGCATTAGGGTGATATTGGGGTGTGCTTTGCAAGGCAAATTTTAAGGATGGAAAATTTTCTTGAAGTTTAGAAACATTGGCGAATCTCACTAATCCCTAATATGCAAACTATAAATTTTTCAATGATATATTTGTAAAATTATTAAAATTTATAATGATTTATCATATAGCCACTATATAATGTTGGCGATTTTTAAGGTAAAATAATTTTATATTGTAAAATTTGGGCGAATCATCTTTTATAAAAATTGGAAATTGGCGAATCGTTTTTTGGAAAAATCATGGAAAATTAGCTCATTGGGCGAACATTAGCCCCTAAAATTTTCCATGGTGCTTTGTGACAAGGAAAAACAAGTCAACTTGGGGAGATCTCTACAAGATCAGCTACTATTCTTGGTAGTAAACTCTCTCCTATTTCAATTAATACAAAGAGTATCTTGTTTTCCTATATGTGTTGTGTTAATTTACATTCATGTATTTTAATGCCTTGCTAATTCATTGAGTAAATATGTTAGATTATGCTACTTAGTTGTTTTAAATCCTTTGTTTAGTTTAGTCATGTGTACAGGTTCTAATTATAGCACTTGAAGCTACAATTGGAGCTTACAAGTGAGGAGGAACGAAATGCTTGCTACATATTTGAGGTAGGCATCTTTCCAATTCTCTAACTTCTCTAAGGAAAAATCCATATTCTTTGTCTTCTATTGTTCTAGACCAGTATACTAGGTCTAGGGAATTCACCTTTGTCCACAATCATAAACTCACCATAAAAAATGTGATATTTACAATTGCAGACAAAAGTGATTTCCCTAGACCTAGTGGACTAGTCTAGAACAAAAAAAGGAAAATAATATATAAAATTTCCTTAGATAAATTGAAGAATGGGAAATATCCTACTTGGAATCTGTCACAAGATTTACTTTCCTCCTTTCTTGTAAGCTCCAGCCATAGTTTTGAGTGCTATAATTAGAACCTACACATACAACTTAAACAAGTCAAGGATCCACAAGATCTACTTAGCATAATTCAATTACTCTATTATCCCTGCGTCGGTTCAAATTTGGGCTAAATCTCTCCCGTATTATCCGTTACACGATACAGTCATAAATCTCTAGGACCCTGCCATCATATCATCATAATTAACCATCATTCTCAACCTCCTTTTCAATTTTCATGTCATCCGGGTTAGGTCTAGGTCACGGTCACGGTTATTGCCATGATTTGAATTGAGTATAAAAAGTTGTCGTATTAATTATTTAAATAAACTAATTAAAAGAATTATGTCAACTCTTTCTATTTAGTTTGCATGCAATGATAAGTTCTTCAATAGCAAAGCCGAGGTGGTTGAATTTCTAGGTCTAGAATTTTTATCGAATTCCCCCCTTAGCCAAAATTCAAACACCTTGTGTCTATTGTGTATAATCGTCGAACTAAAACCATGACTAAGACCATAGTATTTGTTCCAACAGCTGAACTCAACTCCAAAGTCACTAAAATTGAGCCTCTCTATGGAAAATATAATAAGGTTGTGCTCATGGACAATGATCTCTCAAACTCCTTTCATTTCCAAATGCTCAAGCATGAAGTTTATATAGAAGTTATCGCCAAATCAGATGGAAGCCAGTCGTCGAGAATCAAAAAATATTCCATAGGTATAAAAAGGTTGACACTACTAAACTTGCAAAGTTTACCAGTGTTTGACACTATGAGATAAGTAATGCATTGTACCAAATTCCTCATGAGTCGAATGCATGAGGTTTCTCTTTGGCTTGACAAGAAGTACCCCATACATGCCATTGACATTTAGAGGCTCATAGGATTGTCTACTATGAGAGCCACAATATCATTTGCATTTCAGAATACTTTCAAGCAAGGAAAGAAGGCAACGATTACAACTACTATAAAAAGTATGATACTTAACATGGTGGTAAGGGAGCCCTGACTAAGTGAATTAGCAAGCTTACCATCAAATTCAACTACTATACAATTGTTGGAAAGCTCATGCATCATTTCTCAAGGGGAGATTGCACCTTAGAAACCATCTCAGTAGCGGGAGCTTGGTATGAGGCACACAATTGATTGGTCCAGTTTTCTATTGAATGAGCTCTTTGAAGCCCGTGAAGACATCTACAGGAGGGCCACATATTTTATTTATGGATATCTTATTGTTTCCTTAAAAATGATGAAGTGGTGCCCACCATAAGGCATGGAGATAACGTTGGATGCCAAGGATCAACCCCTTGCACTCAAATATTTATCATGGAAGACTTCTGGGCACCCCTGTAGCAAGGAAATTAATGAAGCTTCTTTTGCTGGATGGTACTAGAAAATGTTGGATGTCACCAAAGTCAGTCCCAAGATCCAACCGTTGCTCCTAGATGAGTATTTGCAAGATATATGGTTTGGTTTTAGCCATGGAAACACTTGTCTTCGGCCTAAGTGTGTCAACTCAGACACGTTTCATAAGCGTGTTCAACCATTTGTTCTTTCGAAAGAAGCATTCCATATTAAAGGCTCATCCTAGCTTGGAGTTGCTGGAGAAACTCAGGATGGAAATATGAGATATTCATTCGAATGGATGTTTCCTAATCCATTGGCTGGAGAAACCCCCTTTTCCTCTAATAAGTGAATGGAATAAGAAACATTCAATCCTATCGTCAAGAAGCTAAAGACAAATATGTCATCCTCCCACAACACTCTAGAGGATCTTTGGGCATAAATAAGTCCTTTCCCTTCCTTTTATGAATTTATCAGATCTAGTCGAATTACTTCTCTGACTTGCAACCCATCCATTACTTCAATTCCCTCAGTGGGCCCCCATTCTCATACTAAACCCACAATCAAGAATACTCACCCACTTGCCACGAGGCCATCATCAATTTGCAATAAAATAATTAAAGATACCTATACTCAAGTCATTGATATTACTAGTGAGGAACCCCAATCTCACACCAACACACCCATCACTGAAAAAACCCACCACCCACATTTACTATATCCCCAATGTTGCGTAATCCATCACCCCGAACAACCTCCACCTCAACCACCATCTCAGGCATTCCTCCATCCAGAAATATTCTCGATTTCGAAAAAGAAATGGAGGTCAACTCCATAATCCAGTCCATCACAGACATTACCAATGAGGCATCCATAGTTCCCCCTACAAGAACAAAATTTGTTACTACATCTTTTTTATCTTTATTACTAGCACAAGGAACATTAATGGAAATTGACCAGCCTGTAAACCTTGAGAACCTAGGCACATAAGCCATACACACCTTGGCCCTAACTTCCAAACTTGCCTCCCTACCACCACCACAATCCATCCCAGGCCGTATTAGTCCTCACATTACTAAGAAGCAGATGCTACAGAACCAAGTTGATGAAATAAGTGAAAAGTTTTAGGATCTCTAGCCCTAAGTTGTAGAAATAGTAACAGATGCATCATAAGACTTTTCAGCCCACACTCTTGTAGAATGTTGTGACCATAGCATAACTACCTACAATGACCTGGTCTCAACAACTAAAGAGCTAAAGAAAACTATTGTCACCACTCAAAGAGTGATACCAAATTTTAACTCCCAGTATGCCAACACGATCGAGCAAAAAATCACATAAGCAACTTGTCTAAAGTTCTCCATTATTTAGGCTACGGAGGAAGCTAAAGACCTCTTAGCTCAATTTTATGATTGATCAAGTTGGCTTGCAAAGAAAAATCAATCGATATACCACTTGTGCCAACATGCTAATTAGTTTTTCAACCAAGCCATGGAAACGACATACCACAACCAACAAAAGGAGCTCTTAGTAAGGGCGGATTCCCTTAAAATCCAGATTCAAAAAATTGAGGATGAATTGAGAAAGACTAAGGGTCTGCTCCCTGAACTTAAGCTACCAACATAGGGCACTTTCTAGAAGTTGCAACAGATTAGCATGGAGGTAGAAACTTAATGAAACTCCCTATTGACGACACACCCTACCCAATCAACAACCAACTTCAGAGCACAATTCCTCAATCAAGAAAAAACCATCACAGGTTCATGGTAGGTGACACTCGATAAGTACACACAGTTCAAAAATTCATCCATCAAGTCCATACCAAAGTTGGGTCCTTCATTTGAATGAACAAGCCAAGAAGGAGCAGCACTAGTAAGAGCACCACAACAGTAAGAAGCACCAACAAAACCAATATATGATTGACTTGGGGATGAGTCAATGGACTTTGGTTGGGGCCTATCGGTTCCTTCATTTTGGAGAAAGCGCTTTATCATGTTTTGACGATTGACCATATTTTGATGATTGACCATATTTTGACCAAAGGTAACAATTGAAAATCGTGAAGAACACATCTGGGGAAGGAGAAGGAATCCACAGAAGTATGGTAGTTACAAAAGATAAACAAATTAAACCAAGGCACATGTAGTCATAGTCGAGCTGGAATATTCGTTTACAGCTGAAGAAGTAGCCGCAGCGAACCAAAAGATGCAATGGAAAAGGAAAGGGCAAAGCATCCGAGGAGGAAAACAATTGTCCAATCGAGCGGAGTGCTTAAAAGGTCGAGGAAAAAGCCAGAAAATAGAAAGAGAGAAAGTGTATTGAAATTTTGTCACAGAGCCTATTGAGCCCACAAGACTCTACATTTACCTGGTTGTTTATTAGCTTTTGTTCCTAGTCCATGTTCTATCGAGGAGGCTTCTAAGATGAATGTATTGATGTAATGCTAGACTAAACTAATGAAAGATAAAGTTGTAGGGTTATTTTCTAGTCTACTTGTGATGGGTTTATGTGTCCCCTTTTAAAACTTTATTATGAATGCATGTTTGTATTATATGTATTTCTAAATACTTAAGTTGTTCTATTTTGAACTGATTGTATACCCGATGTCTTGGTTTTGAGTTTAACAAGTATTGGTAGTTTATGTGTGGATCCTCCTGATGCCTAGTTCTAGTCCCTTAACAAAATAAGGTCATGGTGCGCCTTGGGTGAGACGCATTATTCTATGCAAGTAAGGTGAAAATTATAGCACTATGCTAGACTACAATGAACCCTTTGTTGGAAACTGTGCCTAAACCCAGGGTCTCAACTTGATCACCATTATTCGCCAACAATTTTGGTTGTCGGTATGCCAACGTATGGTAGAAATTTGGTGGCTTACCTAGTGGCTTATCTTTGTAAACTTTCATTATCCATTTAGATGTTGTAAAGGATTCCTCTAAGTAAATGAGTTTCACATATTTTATTCCAATTTTTGTGATTTGGTAGTCCCATCATAAGTTTACATTGGCATCAGGAGGGGTATTTTGTTGCAGCTACAAGTATGCTTCAAGATAATGAGTAAAGATAGTCTTTTCACCATCATAACCCCTAACAATGAGAACGATAAAGGAAGATGAATATTCCTTTGATGTCACCCAAGTGTTATGGATGACATATCCTATAAGGAATCGAAGTAAACCTAAGAGTATGATTATTGCAAAGAATGTAACAATCCTATATTTTAACATACGAAAAGTTATAGGAAGGCTTGTGCAATTGCAAATGTGGAAAGTGTTGTGTGTGTGTTATATTCGTTCCACGATTAGTCGAACATGCGGGGGGGTCACATGGGGGGGGGGGGGAATAGCCCCCCCTATTCATTGCGTCGAGCGCATTAGGCAGGCAGTAGCCCCCCTGCACAGGGTTTGGGGTAGCGCGTTGGGAATTGTTTTTTGGACCCTATATTAGGTGGGCAGACCTACCTATGGTTTTGCACATGGGTGTTCCACATGGTTTTATGCATGAGGGTTTTCTTCTCGTGGTATTTTGTAGATCCAGTCAAGGGAACTATGGTTATGTTCTAATCCAGGGTTAACGGATTTGGGTTTATGAATGCTTCGACATGTATATATATGCATTGTAACATTGAAAGGAACATAATGAAAAATAAATGTAATAGTCTCGGTTTTGGGATCAAGGGGAAAATCCTTGTGCATATATGTTTTATGTTTTATGTTCTCGCAATTGTTTTTTTGTCTTTCTAGTTTTAGAATTCGTATGCAAGTAATTTTTGTACAGGGTTAAAACATACAAAAAGCGGGTTCACAAATATGGTTATGGCATATCCATAAAGTGGGTTTCTAGTGAGAAATTTTCAACTATGGACTATATTATAGCATTAATTGTAGCACCAATGAATCCCATTTTGAAAAGATCTATTAGTTCAACAAATCACATGCCATAGTACACAACTCCATGATCACTTTTGTAGTGTCTAAGAGCCACAAAAATATTTGTATTATAAGCCAAAGTAACCACTACAAGAACCCAGGGAACCCCAACTATTGAATGCATGCTAGAAAGGAGAATGATGCAAGATATTTAGCAACACAACTTAACATCCACTGCATAATGTTGAAGTTTGTGAGTTGGCTCACCATGCCTACAGGAACTAAAAACCATGCTAGAGTGTCCCAAGGAGACTTTTCACTTAAACAATCATGGCAATCCAAAAAACCCAAAAGTAATAGAATAGAAAGACCAAGAATCGCCTCCTCAACACTTGCAATCCCAAGTGTATCCCAAAATCCCAAAGAGAAACTACAAGAAGCATTATTCCAACCATATCCTACTCATTTCTCAATAGAGGTCCCATTCCCTGTAGCCTTTTTCTGCCAAGGTAAGGGCCTCATCACAAGTGGTCTCATCACTGATATCATGTATATTTTCCAAGTATGAATGGGAAAGTGCCTCTTCCACTATGATTTGTGAAAATTACTACACTTGAAGGAACCCCTACTACAACAAATCTAAATCTACTTCACCTACTTGATTTTTAATATAAATTAACCAAGTTATTCTTTTGAATATTGAAGAAAATTACTTCTACACCCTACACTAATTAAATATTTGATCTCATGAAACAAAAAACAGATCACAGAAAAAGATACATAGGACACACTTATTTTTTAACACAATAGTCCCTGGAAAAATCCAATGCGGGAAAATTGGTGGAGAAATTTTGAGGGTTTATTATTATGCAAGAAAAAATACAACTCTAGAATGTTCATCTAGCAATCCTTTACAAAGAAAATACTGGTGGAAAATCTGAGTGATTTTTACCTCACTTCACCAAGCAGAATTCTGGCTGATCTGACACAAGACTGGCTAACCCTGGCTATTTTTGTGTTGGCTCTGCATCAGCCCTGTGTCACCTTCTCCACCCTCTGCATCATCTCTCCTAACTGTTCCAGAAGTTCCCAACAGTTCCAGTAGTTCCTGACAGTTTTAGCTATACTGGAATCTACGTGAAAGGAAGATTTTATGCGTCAAATCTCCTGGCTATTGTGTTGTCTTTGCATCATCTCTTCCAACTGTTCCGGTAGTTCTCAACAATTCTGGCAATTTTACTTGTTCTGATAGTTCTGGATTCTATGTGACATGCAACATGTATGCGTCAACTCTCCTCTCTACTACGTTGCCTCTCTGCAACCTCTCTCTGCGTCTCTGTTCTGTATTTTCCAGAAATTCCTTCTTTGGATTCTCTCAGTTCCTCAGCTGCAAGATCTCCTCGATCGATTTTCCTCTTGAGAATTTCTCACTTCAGAAAGTTGATTTCCTCAATCTTTCTGTGTGTTTCCAAATGAACCCCAAGCCTCCATTTTATACTTTTCATTTTGAGTCTTCAACAGTCGATATTAAGTCTCTAATAAACAGATAATATTAAAAAATGACTTGATCCACCTTCTAGATCATTCTCCCCCATATTTTGATTAATACCCATTTATATTTTAATTTCCCTAAGTTTAGACTTAGGAACTCCATTAAAAAAATTAATTATTTTAATAGAATACAATCCAGGTGGAATTTCACAAAACAGTTTATGGGTTCTTTAGAACTCATGTTCCTTAGCATATCCACCAATTTTCAAGGTTAGAGAACTTCGAATGGTACTAAAAACTAACACTCATGCTTAGCGAGGAAAGTGCTCTAGTAACAATGTCCACCTGCATGTTGCTCTATTTCTGAAGCATCTCCTTTTTGCACTTCTGTTTCCACCAAAATTGTGATGATGTTGCTACTGTATTTCTATCCATGACACTGCCACTGCCACTATTGCATCTGTACTAGAACTCCCTTTCAAACGCTACATCTGCTATGCTACTAACACTTCCACTGCTAACACTGCATCCGTACTACAACTCAGTTGCTGAGGGAAGCAACTAAAATGCATCCAAAATTAGTTGAACTTAACTGTGTTCAACATAATACAATGAATGTTGGAATGTGACTGTTGTTGATTCCGACCCTCTGAATCTTTTGCATCATCGTTAACTCTTACACTGTGCCAACTGCATTGCTACCAACCTTGCTATGCGTTGATCAGTCTCTGGTCCCCAACTACTGCATCTATCCTCCAAACACTCCACTACATCATTTGACACTAAGTCCATATTGCTACTGTTGAATCTTGGGCTCCCGTAGCAAGGAATTGATCCAAGAGGTGGACTTCTCAAGGATCCTGCCCACATGTAGTCATCCCAACTACAACTGAATATCGCCCCATCTCCCTCTTGGAGATGAGTTGGCACTCATGGAAAACCGATCCTCGCCGATCTTTGTTGAAGCCACCTTAGGATCATGTTTCTCATCCTTGTCCTTTTCCTTTAAAGGACATTGGGATGCATAGTGTCCCATCTCACCACAACTGAAACATTTCACCTTCGAAATGTCCTTCTTTCCCTTCAGCTTCTAGTGTCCCTTCAATTCCATAGTTTTTTTCTCCTCCTCCTCCTCCTTCTTTGTACCATTCCCACTATTGCCACTGACGTTGACCTTCACTAGGCCCCTCCTTAAATCCTCTTGTTTAAGAGCTACCCACATCTCTTCCCATGGAGGTAGTTTTTCTCTACCTAATATGCTCTGGACAAAAACTTTCCATTCATCCGAGACTCCATTTAGGGCTATCCTCACCATTGCAAGTTGGATGAGGAGTGGACCTCACTGCAGAAAACTAGTCTCTAGTGTCCTCAAGACACCGATGATAGAGGTTCACCCTTCTCCTTTCTACATCAAGGTTCGCTGCAACTTCTGCTCAAAATACATCATTCGTTGTTCGGAAGAGCCTTCATACAAAGAAGACAAGGCTTCCCACACCTCTCGAGCTACATCGTTGCCTTCAAGTGTGAGACCATATGATATCAAAGTCCATTGAGAATGAGCTTCTTTGCTTTGCCCTACTCATCCTTGTACTTCTTCTTTTTATCGTTGTCAGCCAGAACAACTACAACACTTTTGACATAGGCCTCGAGATCATATTCCTTTAGAACAACTAAGATTCTAGTCTTCCATATGACATAGTTGGATGCTCCTTCCAACCTGTCCTAATATCTAAGCCCATGTGATGTCATCTCACCCAACTGTCGATTTGAATCCTCTAGTCACTGCTTAGCACTACTCAGTAAGTGAGAATTTCGTTGTGGTAGAAAGTTTTTTGAAGAGAAAATTCCCCTTCTATGTATCTTCATTCTTTTCTAGTGGATTTTTACTCCAGCAGGAAATGTGCCCTTCAAGCACTACACTAAGGCTCTGTGTCACTCCCTTTGCCTCTACAAACTCATGAGCTGGAAATCGTACCTCTTTGTCATCTCACTCAGAGAGAGATTTCCTCAGATCTGCTTCCTGGCAAGGACTATGCAATCCCTTCAAGGATTTTGAATTGCTGCCTAGTGTAGGTTTCAGCCTCACTTCTCAGCATTGTATTTGCTATTTCTATTTCAAAATAAATCCTTTGATGCCATGTGAAAATTTGTACTCTCGAAGGAACCCCTACTGTAGAAAATATGAATCTACTTCAACTACTTGAATTTTAATATACATTAACCAACTTGTTCTTCTGAATACCGAAGAAAATTACTTCTATAGCCTACACTAATTAAACATTTGATCTCATGAAACAAAAAATAGAGAAAAGAACAAAATACATAGGACACACTTATTTTTGGATATAATAGCCCCTGGGAAAACCTAATGAGGGAAAACGAGTGCAACAGTTATGAGGGTTTATTCTTATGCAGGAGAAATATCTAAATACAACTCTAGGAAGCTCATTTAGAAATCTTTTATAGAGAAAATACTAGTGGAAAATATGAGTGAGTTTTACCTCACTTCACCCGACAGAATTCTGGCTGATCCAGCACAAGACTGGCTAACCCTAACTATTTCTATGTTTTCTCTGTGTCATCTCTCTCGATTGTTCTGGTAGTTCCCGACAGTTCCAAAAGTTTCGGATTATACGTGGCAAGAAGCTTTTCTTCGTCAGCTCTCCTTGATACTACATTGTCTTCGTATCAGTTTTCCCGACTGTTCTGACAGTTTTGGCTGTTCGTTTCTGGATTCTGCGTGACAGACAACTTTTTTGCATCATCTCTCCAAGCTACTACACTGCCTCTCTGCAACCTCTCTCTGCCTCCTTGTTCTGTATTTTTTGGAAACTCCTTCTCTTGAATTCTCTCTACCCCTTAGCTACAAGATCTCCTCGACCGATTTTCCTCTAGAGAACTTCGCACCTCAGAAAATTGATTTGCTCAATCTTTCTGTGTGTTTCCAAATGAACCCCAAGCCTCCATGTTATACTTTTCCTGTTGAATCTTCAATGACTGAGATTAAGTCTCTAATTAATGGCTAATATTAAAATATGACTTGGTCCTCATTCTAGATAATTCTCACCCATATTTTGATTAATACCCATTAATATTTTAATTTCCCTAAGTTTAGACTTAGGAACTCCATTAAAAATATTAATTATTTTAATAAAATACAATTCGGGTGGAATTTCGCCAAATAGTTTCTGGGTTCTTTAGAAATCATGTGCCCTAGCCTTTCCACCAATTTTCAAGGCTAGCGCACTTTCGATGCTACCAAAAACTAACATGATCCTCTGACTTGGACGAAATTTTAGGATTATTTCAGAAAGATCAATTGATAATGCATGCACATGAGAAATTTTACAGTAAATTATTGCCTTGGGCTAAGGAAGTTTCCCAATATATCTTCTAGTAGTATCACTCTAGAAAAATCCAATTTCATCCTCAGTTGGCATTCCAATCAACTTTGTCAATAAATGAAGATGATGCACATGATCCCATAATGGTTGTCTATCCATCAATTGCATGAAAATAAAACTCACTAACCCATTGATAATACCTCCAACATAGATATTTAATCCTTGAATATTGGAGAATTGAAGCCATGGGATTTGGTTCTAGAGATTCCTTGGATCGCATGGGGAAATCATTGTCCCTTATATTAGAACAGTCAAACTAGGAGCCTTGCAAGGACCATTAATGTTCATAGGCTTGACAAGGTAATTTTGTCCTTTTTCAATAAGAAAAAGGAAGGTTATGTGGTTACACAAGCTCCCATCTAAGCTACTAAGAAGACCTTATTATCCTCAAAATGACTATCTTGACTGGCCCCATACACATCCACGTTAAAGATTGAGGCCCCTTCATTATTGTTGGCATCAAGTGATTTCTCTACTTGTTTGGTGTCAAAAATGAAGGTTGATAATTCTTTTGATTATGTTTTTGGGTAGAAGTGCTTGTATGGCTAAGGATGTTAACGATGCACATTACCACC
Organism: Pinus taeda; assembly: GCA_000404065.3. Classification (NCBI taxonomy): domain Eukaryota; kingdom Viridiplantae; phylum Streptophyta; class Pinopsida; order Pinales; family Pinaceae; genus Pinus; species Pinus taeda. The sequence continues at coordinate 38,960 of APFE030939505.1, read as the reverse complement.
CAAAGGTGGCACTTATTAGAGAATATGGACACCATGTTCATATCTTACTCAACAACCTTACTAACTAGTAAAATACAAAAATAAACTGATCTGACATAAATTGTGAAACTGTGAATATTGTTGAGTGTTGGAAAGAAGGAGTTTTAATATTATAGGTTCAATGTGATTGGGAATTTCTAATAAATTAGTTTGAGAAAATCTCAGGAAATCATAAAGAAAACATTTTGTGCCAATAATGATATTTTCCAAACAATGGCATTAGGAAGGTATCACTGAAATGTCAAGAGAATTTTCATTAACTAGATTGGATACTTTCTATGCAATAAGATAATAGGTAGAAGAAACATGCTATGGTTCATGTTGTATTTCCACACACAAACAATAAACAAGATCCAAATATGTCGGGGAAGATATTGAACCCTTGACCTATGAGTGACTTAGAAAGGGTTTAGCTTTCACACTTCCCATAACCTAGACATTGCATTTCCCATGTGGTATGGTGCCATAGTTTTGTTGCTTGAAAATTCAAGTAGAGAGAGATTCCCTAACATTTTCAACAATTGCTTGGGAATTCTTCCCTCTATGCCACAATCAATAACGGAAAGCTCATGCAATCCAGGGAGCTTTCTTAGCACTATGGGTACATACACCAACTTGAAATCATTATGACAAAGGAAAATATGAATAAACCACAATGTAGAGCAATGTGTTAGGGAGGATGGTCACAATATGGAATGACTATGGGAACTCTAGCCAGATGTAGCACACACAAATGATGACAATGTGGTGGAATACCTGGAGGAAGGTGAGGGTTTTCTAAAACGTTGTAGATCAAAACAACTTATTGTAGGAAGATGATGAGTCTACCTTGAAAATCTTTATAAAACTCCAATTTTGATGGATACGTAGCACACTCTTACACCATTGATCTGGATCTTAGGGCCTAATATCCAGGAACCATGAATGTTGAGAGAGGAGGAGAGAAACAAATATAGATATTCAATGGAACTAATCATGACAACAATGATAAAATTTTGTGTGAACTAATACATCCCAAAAAAACACCAAAAAACACTTGAAAATAAAGAGAGAAAAAAACAATCCAATTCTTTATTAATTTGAGGGGATGACTGATTTACAATTACATTACGTAGGACCAACTTGTCCTTTTTTGCAAGGTGAATCCTATTATTTATGGGATTTTCGAAGCCTTCTTGAGTCACATCATTCAATACCATGGGTTGATATCATGGGTATATACCACATTCCATTTGGATTGAGAACAACTTACAAGATGAGCACACCAAAACTTACATAATTACAAATGTAGTTAGAAAAAATCTTAAAGAAAGGGAACACATGTAGAAGCCAAAGCCAAAAAGAATTCTATATAACCTCGTAGGGCTCTCCTGGAGGTTGCCCCATGCTGCGAGAGAGCCCTCTATCTTGGCATTGAGGGAAGATAGAAGTATTAATGTATCCATGGTTGTGGAAAATAGGAGAGATAATGCACCAAAAATCCAATTATAGAAGAAGGGTGAGAGAGACACCAAGGCGAGCTTGTAAGATATAGCCTCAGAGAAACAACCACAAACCAATATCGGGTGAGATAAGGATATTTTCAAGGAAAGAAGATCCTTAGGAGCATAACATGGATGAGAAAGTGGAGATGTAAGGGTGGATGTGAATAATAATAGTGAAAAATCCCTTAGCTAGTTGTGAATATCAGAGATGGGAAAACCACCTAGGTGTGTGCTAATAGAAAATAAATCTAGAAACACCAACCAAAGGGACTTTGAACAAACATTGAATGTTTCCAAGAGTGTATACCTAAGTGTCATTGGATTAGCCATAAGCATTGGTAAGTTTGTTGCTAGGTTTCCCGCACATTTTAATTATCTTATGAATTAAATAGGAAATTGTTTTATGGGCACACTTTTCGTAATAATTAAGCTTTATGGGCACACTTTTATGCTTTAGACATTTTTTGAAAAAAATAATTCACCTATTTGGATAAAATGCACCTATTTTTCACATATATATGATTAAGCTGATTATATTCACCAATAATTTACCAAATTTAATAGTAAATTGCATTTTTTTAATGAATACTCACCTACACCCTATATGTATGATTTTTCAAACCAAAATAATCACCTATAATACTATATGTACACATAATATTTGAACCTTTTTAAAATACCCTAGAATTAAAGGGCCCCCAAAGGAAAGTGAAATGGGGTGGCTAAGCTATGAGGGCTTAGTCCTCCCCCCCAAAAAAATAGAAAGCCACGACCAAAGTAGTGCACCGACCCCACTTGATCAAACTTAACACTCTCATACTTATACAATTAACTTGGAAAACATAGGAACTAAAATTCAGAATATTAATGTCCACATTAAGTGTTCCTTCTATACCATCAATAACCTTTATTAAAGGATTAAATAGTATGTATGTCTTCATGTCACTACAATTAATGTTGTAATTAGGGTAGTTGGGAGTTTACATTACATGTCTCGTTTGAATGAGGGAGGGTGGTGGCCACAACTCCCCCATTCATTGCTAAGGGTGATGATGGGGTCATAATCCCCCTTCCCCTCCTCTGTGTTTTTCCACACCATACGAGGTCTGTATATACTTGAAGATAAAATATATGTAGCCACTCATCAATGGATAGGATTCAATAGAGGTCTAGGAAGAGGAAAGGAGTGTAGTAGGACTTGAACACCCTAGATTAGTTAGAAATATACCACTCTATTGATAGTCCTTCTGATGTGAGTGGGAATGATAATTGGAATTTGGGGAAGGAGAGTTGTGATGTGGGTGAGATAATTTTCAAACCTCTAGTAGGAAGAGATATTATCCATTATTTATCCATTGGTTAATTTTCTTAATGGTGAATCTACTAAAGTTGGGCCTCCTTTTACTATCAACATGGTGAAGCTCAAAGAATTAGATATAAGAAGCCACTTTGAAGTGTAAGGAGTTTAGAAACATTATTGATATTGAATTCAATGGAACCTACTAGGACATACATAAGATTCCCTTCACTGTTGTGAAAAACACCTCCATAACCTACCACTCCAAATTTTCCTTTAGATTCCCATCAACATTGAATTTGAGAAAACTAATAGGAGGGGAGGGTTCATTCAGAAGGAGAGGACACAAAGGAAGTAAGATTAGGAGAGAAGAGAGAGAGTGTAATGGAAGAAGAAGAAGTTTAGTTAGAACTAGAGCTTTATAAGGAGCAACTCACTAGTATTTAAGGGACCAAGGGTTGAGGAGGGAAGTTTCATGAATGCAATGAAGGATCTTGGGCCATACCTTCTCCACATTAGAGGATTTCCTAAGGAAAATGTGATTGTTACATTATTTCCATAATAACCAAAGAAAAATATTGGGAGAGAGGTTTTAGGCATGATAAAAAATGGGGTTACGAAAGGCTAAGGGTGTCCAAGACAAAATTGTTTCCAAGATATCTGAGTTGTTCTTGTCTAATTGATTGAACAATTGAGAAATTTGAAACCATAAAAATTCAACAAAAGAGTAGGAATTGAGTAAGTGCTTTGTAGTCTCCTGATCACTTCTTTAGAGATGACAAATAGATGGTCCTTCAAATCCTTTACATATTATCCTATTCCAAATTAAAGCCCTATAGTTTATCAAAATCGATAAAAAGTGCCCAACATTTGGAAAAAGGTTTTGGACCAACATGCGGCTCTAGAAAGGAATTTGGAGAACTTGATCATGTCCTAAAGCAACAGAATATGCTTCCTTTATTATGATTGTTCATTTAGCCTTTTTCCCTAACAAATTTTAGCTTTCCTGCTATCCATGTAATTTACTGATTTTGCAAGGCTTTCTCGAGTGTTCATTCTTCCAGTGGTAATTCAAAAATCCATTCCTCCTTGTGCTTCCATTTATGCCATGAGGTGTTTTCTGGCTACATTTTACAATAATTTGTAAACGATTGTAGCTCTTATCCTTTGTGATAGTCTCTAGTTGATCATATTCATGTTTCCCTCTTAACTTGGGCATTTGTTGCTAAGAATATTCCAAAAAATGGGTTTAATTTCATTCCTTGGATTCCTAAAAACTATGTTATTGAATGATGTATTTTTTGAGATCCACTAGATTCCAAATGGAGGATTTTGGGGTGTGCGAATGATTCCTTAATTGTTGATGTAGAGATTGATATGAACTAGATTTTTGGTTCCAAGTTATTTTCTAAAAATTACCTCCACCCTGAATCCACTACCATCACATTTTCACTCCTAAGGCCTTGCTTAGGATTTTTGTATCATGAAATCCAAATCCTCTAGGTTTCTTAAGGATGCACATGATTTCCTAAGCTACCAATTTCCATTTCCATTATCTCAAAGCCCCACCCTAAAGGAAATAATGATAGGGGTTTCTAATGGAATACATGACTCGTTTGGAAACTAAGATAGAAATTTGATATAAAGGAATATCTTGAAGGAAATACTTAATGAGCACAAGCCTACTAGTGATGTTAAGGGAACAAAAAGTCAAATTATCAAGTTTAAGGGAGATTTTAGAGAGGAGGTCTTTCTAGTGGATTGATCTTAATGAATTTGTGACTAAGTGGGTCCAAGGTAGATTACAGGAATGGAGTTGTGATGTAAACAAATAAGTATATGAAGGTTATATTAGACCCCAAGGTAAGTATTTAAAAGGAAAAATTGGGATTTAGAAAAATATCTTAGTTTGATTGGATTATCTCACTATTAGGACACCTATTAACATGACGTCATAAAAAAAATCTTGATGGGTAGCTAAATTTGAATTACTAAAAATCTTAAGCCCTTTGATTTTCCCTTGTCGAACTATAACCTGTAGTGTGTGTCCCAAAACTTCAACAACTAGGATAAAAAGAAATGGTGAAAAAGGATCCCCTTGACGGATACATTAGGAGGAGTTAGAGGTATGGGAGGGAGATTCATTAAGAAGAAAAAATAATAATGGGGTGGAAAAGAGGGAACCAACCTAGTCATCCCAATCTTCTGAGAAGGTGATTGCTCGTGGAATTGCATATAGATAAGACCAACTTGGCTTGTCAAAAGCTTTAGATAGGTCAAGCTTAAAAACCATTGCTACATTCCTGAACATTTTTTTTATAGTGGATGACTTCATGTGCCACCATTATGTCATCTAAGGTTTGACATCCCTCCATATCACCTGATTGCTCCTTAGAGATAAGGGAAGGTAACAAAGGTTTTAGATAATTAGAAATTTGTATCTGATGTTGCAGAGGGAAATGGGCCAATAAAAACTAGGGTTAAAAGCTTAGTAAAAGTTAGGAATCACAACTCAGAAAGTGGCATGAAGAGCTAGCAAAAATGACCTAGTATTATATGATTCTTTCACAGTCCATTTCTTTCATGCCCCATGAAGGACCAACATGCCTAAATATATATATAGAATATAAATATACAATATATATATATAAAATATATAATATATATATATATAATATAAATAATATATATATATATATATTATATACATATATATATATATATATATAATATATTTATATAATAATTAAATATATACATATATATATATATATAATATTATATATATAATATAATAATATATATATATATATATATATAAATATATATATATATATATATATAGTAAACATTTTAAGTCCGGGGAGCCTAATTTTTGGGCACATGCATAATGGCGTCTTCCACTTTAGTAGCATATATTTCCCACATAAGAGATTCATTTCGTTCATCTTTGGCTATATAATGTATACTTGCAACAATTTTCCTAATGGCTTGAATTATGTTGGGGAGGGGCTCTTTCAAGAGTGTTGCAATATCTTGTGAGCTCCTTCTCAAGGTCCTCATGATCTATTAGCTTTTCTCATTTACCATCTATCAAAGAGAAAATTCTATTGTAGTGTCAATGATTTATCATAGGCTTATGAAAGAACTAAGCATTTTTCTCCCCTTCTTTCAACCAATTAACTCTATATTTCTACTTCCAAATAATTTCCTCTTGATTTCTATGCTCCTATAATTGTATTAATGTTTCTCCTTCTTGCAAATCCTCTGTCCTACCCTCTATGATTATGTGTTGCTAGATTGATTCCATCTGAGCCTCGAGTTGTTATTTATCTTGAAATATGTTGCACAATTATTCCTTATTCCATTTTTTTATTTGATAATTTAGAATTTTGAGCCTTTTTTTGAATTTGTACATCAAGGAGTTTCTCATGATCTCTATGTCTTTCCACCAAGACTTGGCTTTTTCTATAAGGAAGGATTATTTAATCAGAAAATTTCAAATCTAAAATTCTTGTTTGGGGTTACTTTGATATCAACCTCAAGTTAGATAAGACAATGACATGATCCCACACATGGGAGGATAGAAGATTCCATAAAAACATACTTCTCTAGAAGAGATTTTAAAAGAAGAAACCTATCTAGACTAGAAGTTATTTAGTGCTTGCCTCCTCTTCTATTTTTCCACATAAATGTTCCATTGTTTGTGTCTATGTCTGTAATTTGCATTCTTCTTATGGTGTCTTTGAATAAATAAGAATCTCTGATTGATTTCCAAATGCCTCCCTTTTTTCACCCAACGAATTAACCATATTGAAATCTCCTCCTATAATGCAAGTATTGCCTTGAAATAGTTTTCTAAGAAGGCATATATATATAAGGAAGGATGCTCTCTTTGCTAGGTTGGGGGGGCATAATTACCCAACATACAACCATTTTTGTTGGTACCTATATAACAAAGCTTATAGCAATTATACATGGACCAACCATTCAATATGATAGTTCTAACTTGGTTGGGTTCCAAAAATTTTCACTTCTCCACTATGTCTAGTACAATCAAGGGCCACAAAATAGAAACCCTTCTAACATTGTGAGGTTAAGGTGTCCATATTTTCACTCGATCATTTGGTTTCCTACAACATTACTATACTATGAATTTTTTTTTAATACAATATTTTAAGAGCCTTTTCTTACCTCAACAAATAAGGTCCCTAATAGTCTAAGAAATTAGGTTCATTGAGATGGAGAAGGAGTGAAGGAAAACATATTTGAGATGAGAGTGATTTTCCTAGTGTTGACCAACATTTCCCTTGCAACTTAGATGCGATATTTATCAGGTTTCTTACCTTTATTTTTGGATTCCTTGGATTGAATATGTGATTCTTCAGAAAAAGACATGTGCAAACATAGGCTTGATTTTGATGAACCAAAAACTATAGTAGCTTGGGCCTCGTGATTTCTAACCTTGAGGAAGGTCGGGTGGTACAATTTTAGTTGTTGATCTAGGATTAATTTTATATCCTTTCCGTTCCATTCTCTACTATGGAAAAAAAATCCATTTCATCAATATACATTTCCTCTATGTTGTCCATGTTTGGTGTTCCAGTGTTGTTTGAAATTTAAACCTCTTTGGAGATACACCCTTCTTGGTTTTCTTTTGGAGATTTTCTTTTGGTTGGCATGGTGTCTTTCCTTGTTTCTCTTGCTGCCTTAATAGGTTCTTGTGGGGTTATATTCCCATTTCTTCTTCCTTCCATTGAGATAGGAAGAGCATCATACCTATTTTTGGATTGAAGGTGCTACCCTTCTGCTAGAGTTGTTGTGGATCTAGGCTTTCTTCTACGAGATGAAATTTTTTTAAACCCATCAACTATAGTTGTTTCAATTGCGTCCTTCATTAGTTACTTTAACATTAGGGGAAAATATCTGTGCAGGGGTCTATATTCATGGCAACATCTGCAGTAGAAAAAAAACATGTTTATAATTGAGAGGTTGATGCCATACTTCATCATGGTAGGAGATTTGGAAGAGGTTAGAAAACATTATTGTAAACAAAAATATGTGCATGAGAAGTATATTGACCTTTCTTTGTGACCAATTAGGTTTTTACAAAATGGGAAACAAAGTTTCTCATGCCTTCTACTATTTAGTATTCTCAAAATTCCTTTGGAAGAGAGAAGAGTCTAACCCATAATAGAGAATCAAGGAAGTCCTCTTTCTCTAGGTAGTATCACTCTTTCTAAAAGATCATGAATAGGCCTTTGTCATTGAAGAAATATGATCCATTTTCAAAGATTCTAATTCACTTCTCTAGATTTGAAATGACTATTATGAAAAAAAAATAGCCCCAAGCTCTAGATCTGTATAACCAGTAGGTTTCCATTTTTGGTTAATCAAACACACCAAGTCCCTTTCCATGGGCCATATGCCAATATGTTTGCAGATGAAGGGGTGATCTTGCATGTGCTAAACATAGCTCGCTACTTTTGAAGAAATAACCACATATTCTGACTCTTGGGCGGACCTCAAAAGTTAGCTTACCGATGCAAAAATTTCCCAAATATATCCAAGGGTAGGCCTCTCAACCTACAGATCTTTCCTAGTTTTTTTTAATCTATTGACCTCTAGTCTAGAATCATGAGGTGTTGAGGAGGCATTGCACCCTCTCAAAGTTGAATCTCCCAGGACTACAATCTTATAAGGGGGCTTTTCCCTGCCCCCTAATATTGGCCATGTTTGATAAAAGATTGTGGCTACTCCAGAGCCCTGATCCATGCACTAAGAGATGAAAAAAAATCCTAATGTGGGCAAGGATTTGCTTATGAAAACTCTAGCAATTTCAAGGTTGTGATTGGGGAGATTATGAATAATTCAATAATTATCACTCTCCTCATGTGTGACATTTGTATAGTTTCTTTCTCTACATGGAATCTAGATCCATAATCTATGTGTACCTTCTAGGATAGTTTCTCAAGTAATTATTCTATTTCCTTTGCCAACACTCATGGATCTCCTCAATACTGGACATGACTCATGCATGCACATAAGTAATATATAGTGTTGGATTATGTACCATTGACAATGAATTAAATGTTGTAATTTGTGGGATTACATAACATTGGTAACCAATAGTTATTCAAAAAGAAATAATATACATCAAGTAATATACAAGCATGTATACAAAGTAGAGGGGAGAAAATAAAAGTAGTAGTGAAGCCAATAAGTGGTATTTATTATATCTAATTAATAACAACCTCATTACATCTTATTTCCATGTCTATTTATACTTTTACAATAGTAAAAGGTAGTCACAATTGTCCTAACTACCTTGGTCAATTGACCTAACCAAACAATTGCCCAACCTAACTATTTGATTAATGGAACTTCATAGCCAATTGACTTATTTACATTTGATCAACTGATAGGACTAGTCTTGTAGTTTATTAGACCTTCTAGTACTTCCTAGAGAGATACACTTGACACATATAACCTTTCTTTAACAATTTTTCTAACTACATTTAAAACTTCTTCAATTTTGGTGGACTCATTCTCTATTGAGTTTAGAAAACAAAGTAGCTCTATGTACCAAATTAATAAAAAAAATAAATGTCTCGTTTTAGCAGTAATGTAAATACTTATTCAAACAAATCAACAAATCTTTTATACACTATAAAGTACATTCAATTTGAATATTTGTATTTGTATTTTGTTAGCTATTCCACATAGATTGCATATAAATAACATCATTTTCTCTTCCATTAAAAGTTATAATTCACCTTATAAAAATAGACTTTGGGATACTTTTCACTACTATTTGATTTCCTTAATCTTCATGACAAGTGAAGGAGACTTTGGGATACTTGTCACTACTATTTGATTTCCTTAATCTTCATGACAAGTGAAGATATTTTATGGCAATTCAAAACAACACTACTTGTATTCAATCCATTCTAGTGAAAACACCATTAAAAATAATATCTTTAAATATGAAAAATTATTGAATCCATTCATATCTCACCCATAACCTGTTACAATTTAACTAATTTAACTAAGTTTCCTTTTAATCTAGTATCCAATTGAATGAACCATGATTTGTTATATTCACCTTCAACCTTGGTCATGTCTATTTGATAATCTACCTAATAATTATCGAATTCTATGTTAATTTGAAGAAGGTTTCTTATCCACTTCTTGAATGTTATTCATAATCGTCATCCTATATCCACATGTTGATGCCTCGAAAATCGTTGCACCAACATTGGGGGAAACCACCCGGTCCGGACCTTAGTACAGCTCCTTTTCCGTTTGGTGTAGTGGCTCCGACTGGGG
>APFE030939500.1:0-24142 GCA_000404065.3 Pinus taeda | reverse complement strand
TGTTGCGTATATGTTCAAAACCTAGTACGTTAGAGATCTATTAACTGGCATAGCCATCTAACTAGGTTGGGACAATCCATAGCCATGGAGCTTCTATTTGGATTTAAATTAGTTATCTTTAAATGGGAAAGTATCATACCAAACAGAAATGGAATCCAGAGCATCCTATGCATTTGGCAGCAAAGTCGATACAAGCACCAATACTTCAATGCATCATATTTGCAAACTGCAGAATGAGGTGTAGAACAAAAAAAAACTTGTCAAAATAGGCTAACCTATTATGTAAACATCCATACATAATTAATATAATTTGTGTATCCTGCAAAGAGTATTAAGGCATACATTAGCATAACAGCTGATGCTAGAGTTAACTTGAAGTATGACCAGAGTCCTATGAAGGCCTTCAAGATGAAGCTCGTCCATGTATGCCTGCAGTATGGGCTATATAGAATATATACTTGAACCCACCAAGTCAAACTTGCTATTAAGGCTATCCCTAGTAGGCCAAATCCTAGCTTGTCTACTACCACCCACATAACCGATATAAGGAATACACATGTCCCAACAACAATATAGGAAATAAGGGCCACTATGTTCTGAGCCTGCAAAAACCTCTGCATGGGTGAGAGAAAAAGTGAACAAACGAGGAATAAGACATTTGGAAAAAAACACCTTCTGCAGTAGATATTTCTTTACTCTGCCCTATGGAAATCAATACAGGATCTGCAAATTAGTAGAGGGCGCCCAAAAGTATTTCTTTATCATCCAAGGTAGTGAAACTGTCAAATTAATGAGTTTATGACTCGTGACTTTCTTGATTATATTGATTTTGCATCTTTGGATTTTTGTAAATATTACATGTATTATGCATGCTTATGGTGTCAATATTTTTTTGTAGTATTGACTTATAGGTCAAAGCATCATGAAGATAAGTGTATTTTTCGTCATACATAAAAGCTCTATGAATCAGGTTTGAGACAGAATAGTGCAGATATTTTTGATGCTCCATTTTAAGTTCCATCCATTACACCTCATCTACTCTTGATCCTCAATGTTATGTTCATTGGATTTACTATGTTGATGCAAGATTATTATTTGCATGCCTTCTCACTGTGATGGAAGCGGGTATGGCGTGTGTCAAAGGTTTACCTTATCAAGATATACTCAAGTTGTGATAGCCTATATTGTGCTCGAGAGCTATTGAGGTACACAATAAGGTTAATGTCTTAGAGAAGTTCAAGGTGTGTTTCTAACTTTCATTTGTGGGAATTTCATAATGTTTCCCTTGATAGGAGCCTGGTTAGTTTGCTTGTTTACATAGAAGTTAGTTGATGAATAATACATGTTAATTCTACAAAATGATAGTACATTTTGTTTTGATGTGCTTTCCAATCATTTGTATATGATTACACTATACTTTTTTTTTTCTCTTCTCCTTTCATTAAGGATTTTGTTTCTACCAAGTGCAGATATCCAATCCCCCAAATGTTGGTACATATTGTTTTGATGCGCTCTCGAGTCACTTTATATATGATGCACATGCTTTCTTTTTCTACTCTCTATTCATTGCACATTTTTTTAAGTATAAAAAATACAAATAATATTACTTTATAGTGCATTCTGTGCGTAATAGTTAACAATAGATGCTTCGTGATTTTTCAGGACTAGATACCCCTCTCTACGTTCCTACAGAGATTTTCTTTTATACCAAGAAGTATGGCTTCGACCGTAGCAATTTATATAGAATATTATTTGTAAGTCAATTTTAAGGCTTGGGTAAAGGTGGAAAAATAAATTTTCTCATTGTAGTTCCTCATGACTTCCAGAAAATGTTTTTGTTTTGAACTTGCTTTTAGAATTTGAACATGCTTTCATAATTTGTCGGGACTACCTATATTAATTTTTAGATTGACCTCTTTTACTATCATTATTTTAGCAATCTCAATAAACAATACATGTAATGCACCGTTCAATACGTACTCTGCCATTATGTGTGGAGCATTTTTTAAAACTCAATACTTATATATGAAATTTCAAGCACTGCCATAACTCTCCACATAATTCTTTAATGGTGCTATTGATGACTATTTGTAGAGTCATCAATGCCCTTTTCCTCAATGTAAATAGGATTTTAATGCTCTCTTTCAAACATGTTTCAAATTTACCTTCCACTATGTTAATGACCTCCTTGATGAAGTTCTCATTTTTAGAATTTTCCTCTGAGAAAACACTCGTAGCTCAAGATCCTTTAGCCTTTTTTGTCTGCAAGCTCCTACAGTTTTTTTTTCTTTATACGTTTCCTTATCTTCCAGGAAGATACCCCAACTTGGAAGAAATTGGTGAACCTTTTTCTTCACGGGAAATGCAACAATGGAAATGTTTTGACAAGATGTATATTCCTTGGGGTTTTGAACTTCCAAATCTCCTTTCACGTGAATTACCTTTGTGCCTTCCTTACATGTATTTATAGAACCACTCATCTTGAACACTAATTCCACTTGACACTCTCATGAAACCTTACTTTATTAGTTCTTCAAGAATCAAGGGACATGAGATATTCCTTCTCTTTCTCCTCCTTTATATCTTATTGGCTCTCTCTTTAGCATATTCTCACATGACATCTCCTAGAATTAGATTATCTCAACCACCCAAAATGAATTTTCTCGTTATTCCTTCCCTTGTGATGATTGCATCCTTGCCTCATTCTCACATATACATCACCAGTTGTTTCTCATAAGTTGTATTTATTGCTACCTTGAGATAGCTCCTATTAAATGCAATATTATATCTTCTTCAATGCTTTGAGGCATGTATCGTTCTCTTGTATCAAGGTTGTAATTTTTTATCTTATTATTCTTTGTGAGTGTTCGTTGTAGGGAAGATTAATCCATGGACTCTCACTTTGTCTTTCTTTTGTTTTCTGTTGTTCGCGAGCACATCTTTTCCTTTTTCCATTTTGATGTCAGATACTTCAATTTCATTTTTTGGTCATATTTGGAGGAGAAAATTGTATTTTTTTAATGATCTCCATAATTATTTCTATGTACTATGAGTTCTTTGAGTTTTAAATCTTTGTATGCATTTTCTTTCATGTTTAGATTGTTCACCATTTATAGTATATGGTGTGTAGGTATGGTACTTGATAAAGTTTATGGACTACCTTTCTGCAAGGGAGGGCATTAACCCATTCTAGCTTAGGGATCATGCAATGTGTTCTTTTTGGTTTCTTTATGTTGGATGCTTTTACATTGATAATGATGCTTAAGCTCTTGGTTGGATTCGTGTGTATTAGAAATACAAAATACATAAGATCGGTAGGTTTTACATCTTTTTAATGATTTATATTAACTGTACATTTGAAATTCTTTGAGGTACATAGGATGAATGTCAAATTATTGTCACTTTCTTGAATTTGAACAATTGCTTTTCTGTATTTAGTTATTCTCACTTTTGAACATGGCATGATTCGAAGGAATGCATCATGTTTTGTTGCTTCTCATAACCCATTATATGTTGTAGCAATTCCAATTATCAAGGTTCATGTAATGGTTGCGCATGCCTTACATGGAATTTGAAGAGATGAAATTTTTATTTTTTCGTGAATAAAGGCCCACTTAAGAGTTCATTTTTTATTGCTCAGTGTTTATTTAAGGCATATAGGTCTGTTTAATAATTGTGAGGAAAAGATGTGTAGGGTTTCAGATGGGCCGTTTACAACAATAAATGGCAAGCCCAAGTCGCAAGTATAAAGGATGTATTTGAAGGGCTTGTATTTGAACATAAAGTTGCAAAGGTAATCTAACATTGTCTAAGATGGATGTGGTTGCATATCATTGTTTTATTGCTACAAAAATTTAAGCACAAGAACAAAATGATAATTTGTGTGACGGGCCTTCATAAAATGCTCTAGAAAGTTTGAAGAATTATAAGGCCTCATTGGGGAACCATTCAATGCATTCGTGGCAAAAATGGCATTCCATGATGTGACACCTCCTACCCTCTATCATACACATCATGTGACATATTTGATACCTTTTCTTTACCATACATGTATATGAGGTTAGATCCCAAGAAAAGAGTTAGACTCAAATCTAATTTCAACTATTTGATGAAGAATAATCTTCCCTCTTGCAGAACTAGGGGAATAGTTGTATGGTTCTCTACTTGCCTCTTGCATTTGAGAAAAAACCTTAAGGGTCGCTTCATAAGGGTCGTTGCAAGCATCCATTTGATCAACATGTTCTATAAATAGACACTTGGTTTTTCTATTCAGATGAAACCAACATGATTTAGCCACACAACTATTGATTGCATACATGGTCACAAGTGGAAAGGTAGAGGAAACATTATGTTTGAAACTAGTGACAAGGTAGTCAATGTATAATATCTTTCTCGTTGTAAGTGATTTGTTTTTGGACACCTTGTACTTTCCCTAGCATGAAGTATAAATAGGAATAAGGTTGCCTGCAATTTGCACACTAGACTAGCATAGAGTGACACTACATACAAACAATTTAGAATAACTACTTTTGACACTCCAAAGTGAGGAAAAAAAGTCATATCTACATTCTTTGTTTAGAACCAATTGCAAAATCTTGTTACTGATTTGATCCAACCCAATAACTCACTAATCGTTTAGGTTTCGTGGATCGACACTTCATCAACAACCGTATAGGATTGCACATTGTAGGATTAGAACATGGCAATTTTAGATAATTCACTCTACAAGTCTCGTTCGTGAGCTTTTTCAGGGATATTTAAGTAACATGTTTAGGAATGAAAAAAAAAATAAAAAACAAAGATACAATTAAACCCATACCTCCTGTTAAAAAAAATTATGCGGGGAGGTAGAGGGGTGTGACTTTCGCGAAGTTGATTTCGTGCAGCTAGAGATTTAAAAGAACACAATATTCACTCACGGAAAAAAAGACACAGTAAAACAGAGTAAGCTTGGAGCAACAATTAAACTTAGGATTAACTTCTAATTCATGAAAAAAACATTCTTATGAGAATGCACCTCATTCACCAAGTAAAAACAAGATTTTCATAGATTTTCACTTCACGGGGAATAACACAGTAAAACATAGTAACTATTGTTTTCACGCGCCCACCAAAATTTTTTCCACCATTTTCTCCTAAGAGACTCTTGTTCTCTTTCACTCTAACTTGAAAAATGACTTTTACATACATGTTTTTCTCAACATACAATTTTTAATTAATACATGACAGAGAAAAAAATTAATATGTTGTTGTTATTGTTGAGTGTGGATAGTAATCGTGCATGTGTTTGTGGAGTGTGGGCAATAGTGGCGGAATGAATGCTTGCCCACATCTCTCTACCAAAATATATTAAATGCCTTAAATTCTTCGTTGTGTTGTGGAATGGTTCGCACAGTACTTTTGTTCTCACTTTAGTCCTTCCATCTTCAAATAGAGATGCAACTTGCAAAAATACTTCTAACAAGTATGGCTGCTATTAGGGTGTTTATTGTGGTGGTTGGGATTATTATTTCCAACACTCGCCCTTAATCACAATTTCCTCCATTGACAATTCCCAAATAGTTTCTGTGATAAACAGAAATTTCACGTGCTAATGGCTTTGTGAAGATATCAACAAATTGTTCCTGTGACCTACAGTGTTGCAACACAATTTTATCATTGTTAATCAACTCTCTAATAAAATGATATTTAGCATTAATATGCTTGGTCCTCTTGTGAAAGACATAATTCTTTGACAATGCAATTGATTGGGTGTTGTCGCAGAAAATAGTTGTCGTTCCCTCTTGGTCATGACGAAGATCCCAAAACATCCTTCTCATCCAAACTACTTAACACGTTGTTGTTGTTGTTGTTGCTGCACACTACTGGTTTCTTCTTGGAGGTCAATGAAATGTCTGTGGAACCCAAATGAAAATCATATCCTGACGTGCTCTTTCATTCATCGACACTTCCTACCCAATCATTGTAAGTGAAACCAACAAGCCTGAAATCACTTCTTGTTGTGTAAAAAATGCCATACAATTTTGTCTCATTGACATACCATAGAATCTCTTTCACTACTTTCCAATGTGTCTCCTTCGGTGTCTCCTTGAACCTTGACACCAAACTTACTACATACATTATATCCAACGTAGTGGAGGTTAAATACATCAAGCTCCCTATCATGCTTTTGTATAATGTTGGATTGACATTACTGCTACAATCTTCTTTTCTCAACTTCAACCCCATGACATTTGGAGTTGGTGCGGACTTTCTGTTCTGCATTTTAAACCTCTCCAAAATGTCTTCCACATACTTTGTATGAGAGATAAAAATGTCATTTTTTGTTTGTTTCACTTCTATGCCCAAATAATATCTTAACGGTCAAATGTCACTCATTTCAAATTCACTCTTCATGACTTGTCTTGACTTTTTCCATGCCTTGGTAGGTTGTCCGGAGGGTGTCCCAAGCTAGCTTGGACTTCGTTACTGTTGCAACCCTTGGGAAAATACTTTCATGAACTGCTTGGAAAATATAGAACATGGCTTTTGAACCCTTCTTCGTGTTGTCCCTTAACAAATCTCTTTCTGCTTGAGATAAGGCATTGTATGTTGTTGCATTTGTTTGTTCTTGAAAACCATTCTCCACCAAATCCCAAATGTCTTGAGAAGAAAACAGGGCCTTCATTGTAATAGGTCAATAATAATAACTTTTTCCATTAAAGTGAGGTATTTGAGGATTAGTAAAGCTTGTGGTTGATGTTGCCATTTCTAAGTGAAAAATAAAAAATCTACATATTGGTAAATATGCTGAAAATAATGTGCCTAAAAACAATTTGAATTCCTAGTAAAAACACTTGTTTTTAAACTAGTTTAACCTGCTCCGATACCATGTTAAAAAAAATAGGCAGAGGGGTGTGACTTTCCCCAAGAAGAGACTTAAAAAAACACAGTATGTCAAAAAGACACATTAAAACAGAGTAACTGTTCAGGAACCTACCAAAATTTTGTCCACCATTTTCTCATCACATACTTCTGTCTTTCACTCTAACTTGCAAAATGAAGTTTACATACATATTTATGTCAACATACAACTTTAAATCAATACATACATGAAGTTTACATACATATTTATCTCAACATACAATTTTAAATTAATACATATAGAGCAAATAATTAATATGTTGTTTTTGTTGTTGAGTGCGGACAACAATTGTGCACGTGATTGAGGAGTGTGGCAAGAGTTGCTGAATGAATGCTTGCCCACATCTATTTACTAAAATACATTATATGTCTTAAATTCTTTGCTGTGTTGGGGAATGGTTCTAGTACTTGTGTTCTAGCTTCAATCCTTCCATCTTCAAACATAGACACAACATGCTTAGGGTATTTATTGGGGTGGTTGGGATTATTATTTCCAACACCTCCAATTCCAATGTTTAGGTTTTGTGGGCAATATGTGTCAACTGGGCACTCTAGAATTTCTACCCCTTCTTTTACAGTTGGGCAAATCTCACATTGCAATCAAAGCCTCTATTTTGAAGCTTTAACCCATTTCATACAAGGATAAAGGAAAATACACTGCCCAAACCCTCTTGGGATATTGGGGGCCCTTATTTTGTGGCTTTCGGTGGCCAAAAAGCGTTGAAGATGGTTCAGGCTTCTTGGATTTCTTAACATTCAAATAAGAAGAGGAGTCATGCCCCATAAATTTTTCTCAGAACGTTAATGCATCATCCTCTAGCTCCCCCATTTTGACTTAAGAAAAATGAAAAAAAAACCCTAGCTCCCCCATTCTGATTTACACAAAACTAAGAAATAAAACAAAACAAAACAAAAAACAGTAGAAATAGGTTGAAAGCTTGCTACAAACTCAGATCTGCAAATAAAATGTGTCCTCCTTTGAGTCCCCCATTTTGAATAAAAAAAGAAAAGAACCCTCCAAATATGTTCAAAGCTGGTTACAAACTCAGATTGCAAGTAAAATATAAACAAGAACTTCCTAGAAACTAGAGAATGGACCCACTATATTTGATTGTAGGAAATAACAAAATGTTTCAAAAGATTGTTTCTTAAGAAGTAGACTAAAAATCTTAGGTAAATACCTATCTTATGCACACAATTGAAGGCATTCATTTTTTATGGAATGTTAAAGAAGAGGAATCAAAGGAATATAAATTCACTACACAAGGAGCCACAAGGAGCAAGAGAGGAGATTGGCACTTACACTCAAAATTCCATGAAATTACCCTAGGGAAAAGAATTGCAAGCACTTTACCTTACTCATGCAGTTGTGATCATCTAGCCAGAAGAAACCATTCAATCAATGGGTTGCAGTCTTTGACAATGAAGATAACCAAAATTATGCAAGTGCATGCCTGTGTCCTGCCTTCCATCAAAAATTATTTCAGCCATATCTAATTTTGCTCAGCTCAGCCATATCTAATTTTGCTCCAAGTGGCGGTAGATGAACTAGTAAAGAGTCTGTGTGCAGTAAATAAATGTCCACCTGAGTTCTTTTTTCTTAAATTATATATCAAAACATTTAAGATAATTTTATATTTTATTTATTCAAAATAAAAACGTAATTTTAATTTTTTAAGATGAAACATTTATTTTGCCTTTAAAAATTGTCTTAAAAGAAACCTCAACGTAGTAGTTACAGAACGAGCCCCTACAGGCGATTTGTTGTAGGTCGTAGAATAACTACTGAATGGGTGGTTCCGAAGAAAGGAGGGTAATTTATTACAGTCTCATTACAAGGGTCTTGATTCATTTCCTATGTCTATCTTAGTTTTGGTGGTGATGGATACAAGAAACTCTTCTCGCCGATCTCCACCGATGTGCTGGGGTGAAACACTTCGACAGCGAAGAAATGGCAGAAAAATGACGAAGCCCTTCTCAACAAATTCCATGACGTTACAATGCCATGTGTCAGCTTTCATTTGGAGGGAGGACGATGAAATGCAGTGCGGCGATTGGCTGGAATGAATAGTATTTGCCCAGCCAAACCCCACGAAAAACACCTTTGATGTCTTTTCGCCACCCACATCTATCAGCAATACAATTCCATTGATCATGATACATCCGCCTCTCGTATCATTCTCACAGCTTTGAATAAGGCCACTTTCTGAGATGCAGTAGCGGAACTGGTCTTCCTCTCTAGGGACTTCGTTTATGAGTGGTGAGTGCTTCATGTTGTAACTTTATATTATTTGCCGAAGGCGTCTATATCAACCTTGGGAAGATTCACTCCGATTGACTTCTAGATTATTTCTATAGATGGAGGGCCAGGATTTGATATTCTGAGAGCCTCCTTGAGCAACCTATGACCCCCCTCTTTCGTGCAGTGTCTTCTTTTTTGCCTCCTCGGGTTATATGAATTCGAATCAACACGTATTACAATATTACAATCTCTATCCAAATGTTTCATTTTAATTTTGAACTGATCACCACACTACTACATAAAAGGGGTTTTAAGGTAATATTTGAGACAATTTTTGGGTAAATGGTCTTAACTTGAGACAAAAAAATTAGTCTATTGTTTTAAATATTGTCTTCAAGTTGGTGTTCCAAAAATTATTGTCTTAAAAAATTCTCAATATATAACACAAGCATTATTGTCCCTTAGGAGACAAATTCATCATGGTCTTAAAATATTGTCTCTATAAAGGCAATATATAATAAAAGCATTATTATCTCTTAGGACAGAATTTCATTTTTGTTTTTGGAAAGACAATAATTTGGATTAGAAACATATTGTCTTTATAGAGACAATATGTCTTTAATTTTAACTATTGTCTCTCTAGCGACAATAAAAATTTATATTTAAAGACAATACAATATCACTTATGTCTCACAATATAAAATAAGGAATCTAGAAAAATATCTCACCATTGAAATAAATCAATATAAAGCTATCTGATTAAAATAAACTACAATATCATTAATGAATTCATGTGAGTGTATAGTGGAATCGAACCACCAACCTCTTGCCTATAACGCAGACACTCTTCCGTTGAGCTAACACCCTTAGAGAATTATGTGAAGAGTTATGGCAATCCTTGAAATTGCATATATAAGTATTTGAGTTTTAAAAACATGCTCTACACATAATGGCAGAGTACATGTTGAACACTGCATTACAGATATTGTTTATTGATATTGCTACAAATAATGATAGTAAAAGAGGTCAATCTAAACATTGATATAAGTAGTCCCAACAAATTGTGAAAGTAATTTCAAGTTCTAAAAGCAAGTTCAAAACATAAACATTTTCTAGAATTCATGAGGAACCACAATGTGAAAATTTGTCTTTCCACCTTTATCCAAGCCTTGAAATTGACTCACTTGAAGCCATACTTAGTGGTACAAAAGAAAATCTCTGTAGGAAAGTAAAGAGGGGCCTCTAGTACTGAAAAATCAGAAAGCATCTATTGTGAGCTATTACTAATAGAATGTACCCTAGAGTAATATGATTTGTAATTTTTATACAAAAACAAGTGCAATGAAGAAAGAATAGAAAAAAAAGCAAGTGCATAATATATAAAGTACTCGAGAGCGCATCAAAACAAAACGTACCAACATTTATGGGATTGGATTTTTGCACTTAGTAGAAACAAAATCCTTAATGAAAGGAGAAGAGAAAAAAAAGGTTTAGTGTAATCGTATACAAATGATTGGAAGGAACAAAACAAAATGTACTATCATTTTGCAGAATTAAAATGTATTATTCATTATGAGACTTCTACATAAACAGGCAAACTAATGAGCTCCTATCAAGGGAAACATAATGAAATTCCCACAAATGAAAATTATAAACACACCTTGAACTTCTCTAAAACATTAACCTCACTCTATACCTCAATATCTTTCGAGCCCGAGCCTTCAAACCTTCTATTAGGCATTGAGGATCATCTTGGCCTGCCAATATAAGCTATCACAGCTTGAGTATTTCTTCAGAAGGTAAACCTTTGACACACTCCATACTCGCTTCCATCACGGTGAGAAGGCACGCAAATAATAATCTTGCATCAACATAATAAATCGAATGAACATACCATTGAGGATCAAGAGCAGACTAGGTGCAATGGATGGAACTGAAAATGAAGCATCAAAATTATCTTCACTATTCTATCCCAAACCTGATTCATAGAGTTTTTAGGTAGCATGAGCACTTGGAAAAATGCACAGTGGTTTCATAAGCAACTAGACCAAGAACACCATGAAAGCATGCCTAGACTATTTTCCTAGAATGTATAGAAAGATAACTTAAGCCTTAGACATACAACTTGCACCACTTAAGCTTCAATGGAAGACTTGCCAAATTTACTTCTCGCCTCCACAACCAAAGGAAAAAATAGAAAAATAATTGAGCACAATATTAAATCAAATCCAAAGGAAATGAATCCAATATCACCTTCAAATACATCCTTTATACTTGCGACTTGGGCATGCCATTTATTGTTGTAAATGGCCCATCTGAAACCCTACACATATTTTCCTCACAATTATTAAACAGACATATATGCCTTAAATAAACACTAAGCAATAAAAAATGAACTCTTAAGTGGGCCTTTATTCACGAAAAAGTAAAAACTTCATCTCTTCAAATTCCATGTAAAGCATGCGCAACCGTTACATGAACCTTGATAATTGGAACTGCTACAACATATAATGGGTTATGAGAAGCAACAAACCATGATGCATTCCTTCGAATCATGCCAAGTTCAAAAGTGAGAATAACTAAATACAGAAAAGCAATTGTTCACATTCAAGAAAATGACAATAATTTGACATTCATCCTATGTACCTCAAAGAATTTCAAATGTACAGTTAATATAAATCATTAAAAAGATGTAAAACATAGCGATCTTATGTATTTTGTATTTCTAATACATAGGACTCCAACCAAGACCTTAGGCATCATTATCAACGTAAAAACATCCAACATAAAGAAACCAAAAAGAACACATTGCATGATCCCTAAGCTAGAATGGGTTAATTCCCTCCCTTGCAGAAAGGTAGTCCATCAACTTTATTAAGCCCCATACCTACACACCATATACTATAAATGGTGAACAATCTAAACATGAAAGACAATGCATACAAATATTTAAAACTCAAAGAACTCATAGTACATAGAAATAATTATGGAGATCATTAAAAAAATACAAGTTTCTCCTCCAAATATGACAAAAAAATGAAATTGAAGTATTTGACATCAAAATGGAAAAAGGAAAATATGTGCTCGTGAACAATAGAAAACAAAATATAGACAGAGTGAGAGTCCATGGGTTAATCTTCCCTACAATGAACACTAACAAAGAATAATAAGATAAAAAATTACAACCTTGATACAAGAGAAAGATACATGCCTCAAATCATTGAAGAAGATATAATATTGCATTTAATAGGAGCTATCTCAGGGTAGCAATAAAGACAATTTATGAGAAATGACTGATGATCTATATGTGAGAATGAGGCGAGGATGCAATCATCACAAGGGAAGGAATAACGAGAAAATTCATTTTGGGTGGTTGAGATAATCTAATTCTAGGAGATGTCATGTGAGAATATGCCAAAGAGAGAGCCAAAAAGATATAAAGGAGGAGCAAGAGAAGGAATATCTCATCTCCCTTGATTCTTGAAGAACTAAGAAAGTAAGGTTTCATGAGAGTGTCAAGTGGAATCAGTGTTCAAGATGAGTGGTTCTATAAATACATGTAAGGAAGGCACAAAGGTAATTCATGTGAAAGGAGATTTGGAAGTTCAAAACCCCAAGGAATATACATCTTGTCAGAACATTTTCATTGTTGCATTTTCCATGAAGAAAAAGGTTCACCAATTTCTTCCAAGTTGGGGTGTCTTCCTGGAAGATAAGTAAACGTATAAAGAAAAAAAACTGTAGGAGCTTGCAGACAAAAAGGCTAAAGGATCTTGAGCTACCAGTGTCTTCTGAGAGGCAAATTCTAAAAATGAGAACTTCATCAAGGAGGTCATTAACATAGTGGAAGGTAAATTTGGAACATGTTTGAAAGAGAGCATTAAAATCCTATTTGCATTGAGGAAAAGGGAATTGATGACTCTACAAATAGTCATCAATAACACCATTAAAGTATTATGTGGAGAGTTATGGCAGTGCTTGAAATTGCATATATAAGTATTGAGTTTTAAAAATGCTCCACACATAATGGCAGAGTACATGCTGAACGGTGCATTACATGTATTGTTTATTGAGATTGCTACAATAATGATAGTAAAAGAGGTCAATCTAAAAATTAATATAAGTAGTCTTGACAAATTCTAAAAGCAAGTTCCAATTCTAAAAGCAAGTTCAAAACAAAAACATTTTCTGGAATTCATGAGGAACTACAATGAGAAAATTTATTTTTCCACCTTTATCCAAGCCTGAAAATTGACTTACAAATAATATTCTATATAAATTGCTACGCTCGAAGCCATACTTCTTGGTATAAAAGAAAAACTCTATAGGAACGTAAAGAGGGGCATATAGTCCTGAAAAATCACGAAGCATCTATTCTTAGCTATTACGCACAAGATGCACCCTAAATTAACATTATTTATATTTTTGATACTTAAAAAAGTGTGCAATGAATAAAGAATAGAAAAAGAAAGCATGTGCATCATATATAAAGTGACTCGAGAGCGCATCAAAACAAAATGTACCAACATTTGCGGGATTGGAAATCTGCACTTGGTAGAAACAAAATCCTTAATGAAAGGAGAAGAGAAAAAAAAGGTATAGTGTAATCATATACAAATGATTGGAAAGCACATCAAAACAAAATGTACTATCATTTTGCAGAATTAACATGTATTATTCATCAACTGACTTCTACATAAACAAGCAAACTAACCAGGCTCCTATCAAGGGAAACATTATGAAATTCCCACAAATGAAAGTTATAAACACACCTTGAGCTTCTCTAAAACATTAACCTTAGTGTGTACCTCAATAGCTCTCGAGCACAATATAGGCTATCACAACTTCAGTATAACTTGATAAGGTAAACCTTTGACACACACCATACGTGCTTCCATCACAGTGAGAAGGCATGCAAATAATAATCTTGCATCAACATAATAAATCCAATGAACATAACATTGAGGATCAAGAGTAGATGAGGTGCAATGGATGGAACTTAAAATGGAGCATCAAAACTATCTGCACTCTTCTGTCTCAAACCTGATTCATAGAGTTTTTAGGTAGCATAAGCATTTGGAAAAATGCACAATGGTTTCATAAGCAACTAGACCAAGGACACCAAGAAAGAATGCCTAGACTATTTTCCTAGAATGAATACAAAGATAAATTAAACCTTAGACATACAACTTGCACCACTTGAACTTCAGTGGAAGACTTGCCAAATTTACTTCCGGCCTCTGCAACCAAAGGAAAAAATAGAAAAATAATTGAGCAAAATATTAAATCAAATGTAATTACAAAGGTGCTATAATATTTGTTAATCTTTTAAGTTTTAACAGGTGATCTCAGTTATATTAACCTGAAGCACACCTTGCAAGAAAATTTCATAGGTATGGATTCATCTTCTATGTCTACTTGGATGGAAAGGAAAGGGGTTGCTACATTGTACTTCTCAATGACTTCTGGGTAATTTTCCAATAGGGGTGTCTAATTGAGTAAGAAATTCCACCATTTCCTTCATAAATCTACGGTGTTACCTTCATCTAATTCAAAATAAAGGGAAATTTGTAATCACAGTCAAGATGCATTATGTGTGGACTTGGAGAAAGTGTCCCTGTCACTTGACATTCCTACTAAAAAAATCAAATTTTAGTTTGTGGCTTAATTGGCAAATAGTGAGCCCATAATAATTACTCTGAGAGATCCTTGCTTACTAATATTTCCTATTCATGGTATACAATCAATGTTTGGAAGAAATATTGATCACGCCTAAACTTATTTAATAACTTCCACTTGTACTAATAGTGAGTTTGACTTGGTGGGTTATAGTATATATTCTATATAGCCCATACTGCAGGCATACATGGATAGGCTTCACCTTGAAGGCCTTCATATGACTCTGGTCATACTTCAAGTTAACTCTAGCATCAACTATTATGCTAATGTATGCCTTAATACTCTTTGCAGGATACACAAATTATATTAATTATGTCTAGATGTTTACATAATAGGTTAGCCTATTTTGACAAGCTTTGTTTTGTTCTACACCTCATTCTGCAGTTTGCAAATATGGTGGATTGAAGTATTGGTGCTTGTATCGACTTTGTTGCCAAATGCAGAGGATGCTCTGGATTCCATTTCTGTTTGGTATGAGACTTTCCCATTTAAAGATAACTAATTTAAATCCAAATAGAAGCTCCATGGCTATGCATTGTCTGAACCTAGTTAGACGGCTATGCTAGTTAATAGATCTCTAACGTACTAGGTTTTGAACATATATGCACCATGAATTATTACAACTATGAGTTGATGGGAATGTTAGCTCTCAGTATAGCTGTAAGGCATACATTTATGATCTATAGTCATATATTGTTTTATTGGTGCATATTTATGGCTATTGCAGATTCTGGGAATATCTCAAAATTTGACCATCCAGAGAGGGTCAAACAATTGATCCCTCCTGACCTTGGGATTCTCAAATATTGGGGAAATCTGCAATCCACATAAGTTCAACAGTTTTATTGCAATGTTGAACTTGATTTCTCCTTCGAAAACATTATATAACATGGTATACTTTTCTTTCCCATTTTATTGTATCTAAAAATTTATTTTCTTTATTGTTTATTTATATTGTTTGCAGTATAAGAGTGGGTAATCAGCTGGGAGCGAGGAGACCTGAGACTGCAATATTTTCGGTTATAGTTGTGGTGGTCACTTTCTTCATAATAAGTGTCATACTTTCCACTGGGATTTTGATACTAAAGAAAGAACTCGCCATGAAATTCACAAGCAGCACTCTGGTTATATGCTCAATCTATGCATTGATACCTCTGCTTACAATATCTATTCTCTTTGAATGGCACCCAACCCATTCTTTCAGGTTGTATTTTCATATCAACAATTTATTTATAGTAGAAAGTTATAAAGTTGGTAGTTGGTGTTTTCTATATTTAGGCTTATATTTTCACCCTATAACATGCAACCCTGTGCAACTCATGTTGTTGAAGAGCATGAGAGTGTACAGTTACAAGTAACAAGCAGTGAGAAGTTTATGTTCAAAAACGGTTCTTTATATTCCTGGTCTAAGTAGAAAATTGCTTTTTGTTAGCAAAATTACAGAGAAAAATCTGCACGTAGAGGTTGTGTTCACAATGGGCAGATACTTGGTGAAGAAAATGGGTAAAAATATCATATCTTTGGGGGTGGAACAACATTCATAGTATAGGCTCGAAGATTTGGCAATGAAGAATCGAAAGGATGTGGTAGATTCACATGAAATGGTGAATAGTAGAGATACTTATGTTTGCTCACTTTGGCAATGGTTAGCATTTGTGTTTTCAACCTCTTTCTCTTCTAAGTATGTTAGAGATGGTTGTTAGTCTACCTACCATTCAGGGTAGGTTGGAGATGTTCAGCATGTTTAGACAGGGCGCAGAACAAGGGGGTTGTTGACACAAGCAAAGATAAGAAAGCAAGTAGAGTGTTGGAGTTTGTGCATGGAGAGATTTGGGGGATTTTTGTCACTTGAATTGATCCCAAATCAGTCTAAAGGGGGTCAAATGATGATTTAGAGAAGGTACCTTTGCTAACAGCACAATCCCTCTCTCCAAAACTAGTACATGCTAGCTCTAAAGGAGTTTCCTAAAAAAAATCATATGCTTGAACTCATATTTAAGAGCGACGAGTGCCAAACCTAATGGGCAATGGAAGAAGATAAAAATATCATAAATTCATCAAAGTAATCAAATACTTAAATTTACTAAATAAAACCTGAAACACTGAGGTAATAAGACATGGAGCCGCGATTAAAATCTCAACAATAAATAAGTAAATAAATCCAATAATTTGATTTTAATATAATCAAATATCTAGTCATATATAGTTCTAAAATAATTGAGCTAATAACTGTTCCAAGGAAACAAAGGGGGCTTGAAGGTTTGAAGCATTGTCATAACTTAAAACCTCATTGACTTACACAACTATAGACAAGAAAAGTTGAATATGGAGGAAGATGGAAGAACTGTGAAGGGCACTGATAACTTGAACTACCATTCTTCTGTCCTCAAACAAAGCAAGAAAAATATAGGTCCCAGGTAAGCCTAGCCTTGATGACCATATCCTGAATCAAGTAGAAATCCCCTACCTTGAATAGGAGGTTTAACCCTTGTCTACTCATGCATAACCCCCCTTGATAAAAGCGTGCCTTGGTTAGGCTCAAATGAAGCAACCTAATCATGGCCGTAATACCTTTGCAATAGATCCAAAACAGCACACGCTTTGATTTTTTTCATGGATATATAGTGCAATATCTCCATGAAAAAATTAATCACAATACCCTCAAGCAAAGTTCTTGAGTATGCTAAGAATAGGTTCCAAGACATAAAAATAGGATAGTGTAATTTTATTCATATGTAGCAAATGACAACAAAAGAATGTCAATAGCACTATTGAGTGCTAGTGTTGATTTTTTGTGGGAGCACGGAATATGGCTCCTAAGAAAAAAAGCAAAATGCCAAAAGTACAAAAAGAAAAAAAAAAAAAACTAAATTATTGTTCTCATACGACAAACCAAACACAATCTTTAATCTAAGATGAAATGAGCACAGATAAAGGAAAATAGAATAAAAGAAGTGGACCTAGAATCTAGAATATAAATAAAGCAAGAATATTAAGATCCACTAGCACTTGCTCCCTAACATCTTAGGTTGAATATAGGAAATTCCCAACATCATACTCGGCAAAAAAGGAGCTAGAAGATAATCTGTACTGTGCACTATGTTGCTACCTAGACAAGGACTACCACCACTAAGGCCTAGATGGCATCATCTAATTGCTGCAATGGGATCCATAACGACAGTAACACTAGGGTTTCTAGAAAGTAGGAATATCTCATAAGCCCGTACTAATCTAGAATTAAGGGCAACGTTGCTAACATTCTGTCTCTGAGGTCCCTAGCAGAGAGGAGCATGAGAGAGAAGTGATCATTTGAGTGTACAATGGTTTAGGGGGTGAATGGAAAATCCAGGACCATACTCTCATAGCCCCTTGCACATATAAAGATATGTAGCATTGGTTTTAACCCCAATAGAAACTGGAAAGGGTTCATGACTCCCTAACCAGAGGGTGGAACCATCCTTAGATCTCATAATAAAAGGGGTAATGAAAAATAAAATGTTCCTCAATCTCAATATTAGTCATAGCATGCCAAGGCTATGACCTAAAGAACGCATAGGAAAAAAATAATTTATCTACCCTAGAAAAGGTTAAGCAAGTCCTGATGATTTTGTTTTTTGGTTGTGCGCCTATATATCTGGCCATCCAGCCTGCGAACAAATCTTGAACAGAAGTAGGAAAAGCAAAATCATAATTCCAAGGATCCAGTAGCTCCTGCCAAATAGAGATTGTAAATTTGCATTCAATCATGAGGTGGAGGGCAGTTTCTAAGTTCACCTTGCAAAGAATGCAACTGGAAGGCCCATTGAAGCCTCTTTTCTGGATTTTGTCCTCAATGAGAATTTTTTGGTGATAGAGAATCCAACATAAATTATCTATTTTAGGAATTGAAGGGAAATTCCATATGCCTACTATTGGGCGATTAAGTCGTCTGCTAAATCCGTGACATTTAATTTATCAATTTGAGGTATCGTAAAATTAGAAGCAAACCAAAATATATGGGACCTTATATGAAACAGGTGTAGGAAGTTTGTTTAGAATGGAAATGCATATTACAAATCTAAACTATCAGATCTATTTTATGAAAGCATAAAAAATGTTTGATCAATGGAATTATTTTACTTTAGAAGATAGAGAAGAGTCTCTTGCTCAAGAGTCCTCATTGTCCTTCTACAATCTTCCTATAATAACATTACCAAACACCTAAGAAAGCAAGAAAGAAAGCATATAAATGGAAGCAAGTAAATATTGTTTTCAATTCAATTCTTAGCTCATGGAGAAGAGTCTCCTAACTTAGAAGGACTTGATTGCCCTTCTCACATAAAAACTATATACTGAAAGAGAATCAATATTCACATAAATGTAATCTAGGAAATCATATGAGAAAGTAAATCTTATTTCAATTTAGTCTAGCTCATGGAGAAGAGACTCCTAACTTAGGAGTTCGTGGTTGTCCTTCTCACATCAAAACTAGCTACTGAAAGGAGATCAACCTTCACACAACAAAACATGGCCACAACATGAATTCATACTGAAATTATCTACAAGTATTTACAAGAAAGAAATAAGATGAACATCATAATTAAAATTAGTATATTCACAACATTACTTTACAACAAAGTGCACTTATCTCAGTATGGGGATCCTTCCATTCCTCAATGAGCACACATGAACAACTATCACACCTTAAGAATCAAACAACACTCATAACTCATGATTTGGAGAAAGTGTTATTATTCATGTTGAATGAACAAAAATCTAATGCTAATGAATAACTCATAATTGTTTTCTCTCCCTCCTCCCCTCCTTTGAAGGATGCTCCTCTTATTTATACATGAATTAGGGATATCTACTCAATAAATGTAGATCCCTTAAATATCTACTAGACCAATACTTGTCTCAACTTATCCCTAAATACTAGATACAAATCCCATGACACATCAAAATCTCCATGACCTTTTCTCCATGGAATATGGTCCACCTCTTGAGTAGAAATTCGAATTTGATCTTGGGATGCCACATAAGGGTGCCTTGGAAACTTCCAAATGATCTACACATGTCATCAAACTCAAGCCACTTTTAGGTATAAGCAAACACATGTTATTTCTCTAACTTTTAATCATAAATTCACTCTAAATACATGAAATTAATAACTTTGGAAAATGAAAATATAAACTCATATGGTAATGGAAATATAGTGTTATGTAATGATAATATGGTGAAATGAGATGACAAAATGAGGATAAAGGTGAAAATGGAGTGAAAATTGATGTTAATTTGGCGGCCCAACATACCCCCCAACTTATGTTATTGCATGTCCTCATGCAATCTATTACATTGATCATGATTTAATCTTTTGAATTGTCTTGCTTTTACATGAACTTTGGCTGATATCAATTTTTCTAACTTCACATAAGTTTCTTGTTGACAACTTTGTTCCTTTTTGCAAAGTCTTCTCTCTTAAAAACATTTGATTGCAAAATATTATTTTGGTTGGTTCTTGTGTGACAACCAAAATTTGTTTAGTATTGGTTCTTGTGTAACAATACTTTCATTGTTTTTGTGTTGCATCAAAATACTTTGAAAACATTTAATCAACCATTCTTTCTTTGATCATTATTTGCAAAACATGTAACATTTGAATCATAATGCAATAGTAGTTGTTTGGAAAAAGTATGTTGGTTAGGATGATATGTGTAGAAAGGACATATATGACATATGGAAGGTGATAATGGAGTATGGATGTGAATATGAACATGGTGAAACATTTTCCAAAAATTATAATTTTAGTATTAAAGAAATTGTATGATAAAAAGCTAGAAAAGAACATACCTTTACTTACTTGAGTGGACCAACTATGTCTATGTAGAAATGTGTAGCTTCAGCTGCTGAATCATGGAATGAAGAATACAAGAATGTGATCTGTGTCTTGGTTGCATATATGGATGAAGTCACAATTGGGTCCTTGATTACTACTACCGAATCTGTTGAATCTACTCCTGAATCATCTAGTCTACATCTCGTCCCATATCGTGGCACAATTCTTTCCATGTGAATGAATGTGTCGATGTCGAACATGGAAAGAAGTCATTGGATTACGGACCATTGATGAATGTCATTAACCAATGCGAGGAAAACGCACCATTAATGTCAATGAGTGCCAAGGTACCCAAGTACATCTTGCGAAGTGCGAATGAATGAGCTGATGTCGAGCCACTTGCAAGATCCAACAAACAAGAGACATTAATGTATTCCCATTGTTCATTGGCGAGAAGACTTGCCATTAAGGCATGCAAACCTCAAGGTACTAATAATGACTCTAGTATTTGTCCGAGGTAAGGTGTTGAGGTCGATGGGTCAAGAATTGTTGAAAGATGGGCCTTAAGGAATCCCACATCAGTCAACGCGAGTTCATACAAAATGATTGGTAGGACTATAGATACCAGATGTTATGGCCAAACAACTTTTATGGCAACTAAAGCAAGGAAATGTAGAGAGATGGATGGTTTATTCACGAGGCAAAAAGATGAACTGAAAGGTAGGAAAAAATGTATGCGACTCTGAAAAATAGACATGTATGAAGTCATGATGGATAAGGCAATGAATCAATGGACTTTAACATGGATGACTGATGAGGCTTTGAAGGAGAAGTGTGGGTAACATATCATGACGCAAAAGATTTATGTGTAGCGACAAATGTCACGACATATTTAATTAACTCCTTCAAGCTTTCAATGATGAATGTGATTTCTCTAGATCACATCCGCATGAACTTGGATCTTCGCGAGCCTGTAAAAGCTTAGTACAAATCCTGCATGAAAACTTTAAGAGCTCTTTGAAAGATATAAAATGCAAGAATGAGTATGAATACCTAGCAATGAAAAACAAAAAAATTACCGTTGCCTTTGCCCGCTAGTTCCTAACTCCAACAAGACAAGTTAGCATAAAATGTTTTCACCTATTATGAAATGTCCATTTGATTTATTTTTTTTTAATTGTTTTGATATATTTTTTAATTGATTTGATTTTATATTTGTTTTTTTTTAATTAAAAACTTTAAAACTAATATTTGTTTTGTATGGTTATTAAAAAACTAGAAATAAATAAAACATAATTAAATCAAATCTAAAAAAATGTTTTGCATTGTTTTGATTTTTTTTTTTAATTATTTCAATTTTTTTTATTTGTTTTGTTGTTGTTTTTTCCCTAAAACTAAAATTTAAAACTATTTGTTTCTTTTATTAAACTAAAGTAGCAGCAAACTAAGTAATACACTTTGATGAAACCAATGATTATAAATAGAAAGCAATATAACTGCTATCATAATAATGGAGGGGGCTTGACCATTGGCTGACACGTTGGATGCAAATGTGTGTTTTTTGAATGTGTCACGCAAGAGCTAACAAACTTGATGAAGGTAAGCATAAACCTGAAGCATGAATGCTACCACAAGAACTGTGATAAAGAGTGTGGCAGTCTCAAAGAGCTTAAAGTTTAGATCCATAGGTTTTCCCATGATCCAGCCAACAACAACACAAAATGGAATCATAAACATTGATATTTGTGTTGAGGATCCAATTACAACACCCAAAGAAATGTCCAGTTTATCTTTCATGGAAAACATTACTCCACTTGCATACTCTGCAGCATTCCCAACTAATGGAAGCAAGATAACGCTCATAAAGGAAACTGAGACTTTCCAGTTATGAAATGCCCCCTTCATTGTATTAACAAGATAACTGGATAGAAAAGAAACAAATGCAGTCACTATAGCCAGCCATAATACTGCTTCCCGTAATGTTAGTTCTGGAAGATTGTCTTCCTCTGACCCTCCATCATTCCCTAGATGCATATGCTACAAGCATGACACAGCTTGTAAACCTTGAAAGAGCTAACTGTGATTGACCAGCATGGAGTTCCATATGAGTAAAGTGCAGCACAGCTGGGAAAAGCAGGCCCATAACAACCATCAGCAATAATCTCGAATTAACAACAGGAGTTGCCTTGTTAAAAGTTTGATCTTTCTTATTGTGTACGCCCCCAACTTCCATAGAATTGCATAAATTGGGCTTCAATTCATCCCCTATTTCCACTTAATATCATGCGAACGATCTTCTGTTCAAGCTTTGCCGTCTCCTTGGTGATCTTCTGCTTGCACTCATCTTTGATGACTTTATGGCACTCATTGGATACCAGAGAATCAGTTTCGAGATATTGAGGGCATATCCCCAATCTCTCCATCATGTTCCTTAGCCTGAATACGTTGAGAGGAGGTTTGGGGCTCGATTTCAACATATTTACTGCAACGAATGAAAGCGAGATTCCATTAGATGCTTTCTAGCTTGAAGTGACTTCTACTCGTCTCCTATAACCAATGAAATAATTGAGCTAGATTGCATGAGGAATTAGCGCGATCTATTCCAAATTTTATGAACTGAAACCTGATTTTGCTCATGGATTTTCGAGTGTTCTTTCCTGCTAAACTTAGCAAATGCATACAATTTCTAGCGAATGGCCCTCATTAGAAATACCGTTATCAAAATGATAAGATTTTAGGGATAACAGTTTAGGTTTTTTGCTAAGATCTCCATTACCTATGCTCAATGTGGCCATGTTGCTTTAGACGTGACGTGGATAGGATCGATCCATTGTTGTGACTCTTCTCATGGCTTCTGACTCGGTGAGTCTATGCAAGAGAAGGGGTTATGACAGAAAGCGATAGCTAGACACGTCAATTTCTGAGCTGGAGCTCGAATGTGCTTATCCGAGGAGTTAGCGTTGTCCTTTTCAATCTCACAGTGCGTGATTTATTTTGCTGCGGGATTCCTACTCCAGGTGCCTCATGGTTGCGGGAGCAGCCCCTTGATAAAAGATGGCAACGGGTTTATGGTTATTCGCTGGAATTAAATTGATAGCGGCTTGGATCATAGTGAAATCACATTGACCTGTCGTCCTACATACTACAAGCTCATTTCCTTCGCTCGCTGAAAGCTCGGGACCCTCTAACCTTTGCTAACCTTCACTCGCTGAGAGCCCAGGGATCCTCTTCGGGTTTTGAGTCGAAGTATCTTCAAATCTCGTGAAATCGTCCTCCCAATCACAGTAGGCCGGTTCCACAATGAACAATTGCAGTGCTGCAGGTAAAAAAATGACCAGCAATCCTCTAAAATTCACCGTGGATGATATTTGAATTATCAGCACTTTTGAAACACGAAAAACCTGAGGGAGTCCCATACGTCGCTCCACGGAATTGTATGTTAATCAGATTGGCGAGTTTTAGCAATTGTTTGATTTATTTTATATTTTTATATTTTTATTTTT